>CAIGRH010004088.1:0-13369 GCA_903798295.1 Fraxinus nigra | reverse complement strand
GTTTTAATGAGGCAACAGTTATCTTTAATACTCCAAAATAACTGCATTCTTTTTTCTTCTTTTGATTTTTTGTTCCATTGAGATTTTATCAAACAAGGTTTTAACAATACATATATTTGGTAATTATACTCATGCATCGGGTACCAAAAAGGTATAGCAAAAAAGTAGTAAAATGTTGTAAATGGTAAGTTTATTAGTGAGTGTCAATTGTGTTCCTTCAGCCCTATAAATTATTACTATTGTATCCCTAATCATTCCTTATAAATATAGGATTTTGATTCTCATTATAATATACACAAATGTATTGACTTTCATTCTCTATTCTCTTTTTATCTCTTTTTATAACATAAAGTAATATCTTACAACTTGTCAATTATATGTACAAAATAAAATAACAGATTGTTTTGTGGTGAGTGACTTGGACTAAAAGATGGTCCGTGCATGTATAAGCGGATTTTTGAGTTAGCAACATTCATAAAATAGATTTATCCAGATCAGTATGTTGAATGCTTTTTAACGTGTTTTCATATGCTTCTTGTTGAAATTTTTATTCAAAATTAATAAAATAGAATGTGGAATAAAATTGAGAAATTTTATTTTTTTGTCTATGCGCACAAATAGGCTATTCTACCATGTGTACGCATGGTTTGAGCCTACATGAACATTAGCAAAAATGCTTCTACCATGCGTACACATGGGGTTCTGAAACCCGGTGTCTTTTTGGATGAAAAACTGCATCTTTCATCATATTTTGACATCATTTCGTATAGTATTGGTTGTGATACATAAATAGATGATAAATGATAAATACAAAACACATTAAAACCACTTGAGATCAAATTATGTTCCACAAGAAAGATTAAAACTCTTCTCTTTCATATTCAAAAGTCTAATTTTTGTGTTCATGAGTTTTGAAGGAATTTCATCGATGTTTAAGTGTTTGTTCCTTTTCAAGACTTGATAAATCCTGCAAATCATTTGCTAAGAGTCCCTTTAAAAATCAAATTCAATCCGAGATGGAGCAACTATCATTTGAGGACAACGATTACGTGTTTAAATCTTTGAATTTTCTTTGAAGTTCTTGATTATATTCTTTTGTTTCTTCTCATTTCCTTTTATTTGGAAATATTATTCCAATAATCTCAAACGATATTTTACAATGGAGAATGAAACTACCATGACGACAATCAAGTTGATGAATCAAGACCTCGTCCGCTTAGACCATTTTGATGAGACAAATTTTACAAGATGGCAGGATAAGTTGAAGTTTCTTCTAACGGCGTTGAAGATCTTTTACATTCTTGATTTCAAATTGGCACCACTTGCAAAACTAATGGATGAAGATACCGAAGCTATAAGTACAAAAAGACAAAAGCGTCAAGAGGATGAACTCATATGCTGCGGTTATATTCTCAATGCGTAATCTGACTGGTTGTATGATCTCTACACCAACACATCTTCGGTAAAATACATTTGGGATGTGTTGAAAAACAAATATAAAGTCGAAAAAGAAGGTACAAATAAATTTCTCATATCAAGGTATTTTGATTTTAAATTCCTTGAAAATGTTTCCATTTTTAGCATGAATTGCAAATTCTTGTCAACAAGTTAAAGGCTGTCAAAATTGAAATTCTGGAATCTTTCCAAGTGGGAACAATCATTGCGAAACTCCTGGGAACTAAGAAAGTATATCGAAAAAATCATGCATAGTTCTGAAGATTATTCTTTGGAAACAAGTGCAGAAACATCTTCGAATTAAGGAAGAGTTAAGGGCAAGAGATAAGAATGACAATTCTTATTACGGCACTTATGGAGAAAACTGAACCTTCAAACAAATCTTATAAGAGAAAGCCTTCTGAATACTTTGAAAAGTTTAAGAAGTCTAAAGGAGGTTGCTTTGCTGAACATTTTGCAAAAGAATGTCGACATCGAAAACAAAACAACTTTGAAGGAAAAATGAACTCCATCAAAGAAGATAATANAGAAAGTATATCGAAAAAATCATGCATAGTTCTGAAGATTATTCTTTGGAAACAAGTGCAGAAACATCTTCGAATTAAGGAAGAGTTAAGGGCAAGAGATAAGAATGACAATTCTTATTACGGCACTTATGGAGAAAACTGAACCTTCAAACAAATCTTATAAGAGAAAGCCTTCTGAATACTTTGAAAAGTTTAAGAAGTCTAAAGGAGGTTGCTTTGCTGAACATTTTGCAAAAGAATGTCGACATCGAAAACAAAACAACTTTGAAGGAAAAATGAACTCCATCAAAGAAGATAATATTGTGGCTATCGTGAGTGAGATCAATGCTATCAAGTGAAATGTTCTTGGTTGGTGGTATGATAATGTGCAAATGTACATGTGTCATATGATAAATATTTATTCAAGACTTATTATGAAATAGATAGAGATCAAGAGATTTAAGTAGATAATGGAAGTCGCTCCAAAGTGATTGGAAAATGAAATGTACAGATTATCTTCACTTTCGACAAGACTGTTACCTTAACAAATTTATTACATGTTTCCGATATGAAGATGAACTTTGTTAGTAGTATTCTCTTAGAAAACTTGGGCATAAAAACTGTTTATGAGTCTGGTAAACTTGTACTATTCCTAAATATAAAATTTGTTGGAAAAGAATATTCTAGTGAAGGAATGGTCAAGCTTTGTGCTGTTGACAACTTGATTAATAATAAATCTGTGTTTGCTTAATTGATTGATTCATTTACTTTGTGGCATGCTAGATTATGTCATATAAGTAAGAGTACCATGAAATGAATGTTAAAATGTGACTTAAATATCTTTTAATGAAAATGATGCATTGAAATATAAAACATGTGTGGAGTCTAAAATGACTAAGAAAGCTTATCAAAGTGTAAATAAGACTTCTAATATTTTAGAATTAATTCATACTGACATATGTGAGTTAAATGGTATATTAACTAGAGGTGAAAATATGTATTTCATTATCTTTATAGATGATCACTCTAGATGCACTTATGTTTATTTCATAAAACATAAAAATATGAACCTTTTGATGTGTTTAAAAATATAAAAATGAAGTTGAAAATCACTTAAATAAGAAAATAAAAACTCTAAGAAGTGATGGAAGATGTGAATATTTTTCTAGTGATTTTAATTCATTTTGTGAACAACAATGTATAATACATCAATGTTTTGTACCTAGGACACCTAAACAAAATGGTTTGGCTGAAAAAAAAAAAAAAACATTAGTTGAAAAAATAAATGCCATGACTAAGTTTCCATTTAATTTATGGAGTGAAAAATAATTGATTTAAAAAAAAAAAAACATTAGTTGAAATAATAAATGCCATGACTAAGTTTCCATTTAATTTATGGAGTGAAACATCATTGATTGCATGTAGAATATTAAATAAGATTTCTACAAATGTTTCTCCTTATGAATTGTGGAAAGGAAGAAAACCAAACATTAGATACTTCAAAATGTGGGGGTGTCTTACATATTGTAAGAATACGAACCCTAATAGGACCAAGTTGGGACTAAGAGGCATCAAATGTACCTTTGTTGGTTATGCTAATAATAGCAAATCATATAGATTATTAAATTTGGAGACCAATGTGATAGTTGAATCTAATTCTTTGAAAATTAATTATTTTCGGATAATGAATCAAGGAAAATTCGTAAAAAGTTCCAAAACTCTAGTGGAACACGAGATAAAACATCTTATAAAGACGTTAATGAATCTAGTGAACTTCGAAGAAGTAAAAGAACTTGGATAGAAAAGACTTTAGGAGTTGATGAAATTGATTCTCAACTTATTTCACTTTATCTAGTAGAGGGAAATGAGAAGAATGTTGTAAAAACAATTCATTTTGTTCTATGAGTAGAAATCGATCCTAAAATTTATAAAGAAGCTATGGCTTCTCGTGATAGTATCTTTTGGAAAGATACAATTAAAGATGAAATTGATTTCTACTCATAGAACAAAATTAATCTAAACATGCAACTTATTCACCATTCATAAATCAATTCATAATTTCGTATATTTGTTATTGCCAGTTAGGCTAACTAACTCACACAAGCACACAAAATTATTTTTTTTAAGAATAAATTTTACTAAAGTAATAAAAGCACACAAAAAAACATAAAAAAAAATGAAAACTCATGTTTTTCATCTCCCAAACTTAAACTAGATATTATTTTTTTGGATCAATCTTTTCGAGATGCATTCATCGTGAGTTCCATAATCTTCTTCAACTGCTTGTTAAAAGCTTCAACCTGCCCACTTGTCTAAGGGTGATAGGGTTTGGGTATTCGATGTTGTACCCCGTATTTAGCAAGCATGACCTGGAATAACCTATTGCGGAAGTGAGTTTCACCATCATTTATGATGGCTCTTAGAGGTCCATAGCGGTTGAAAATATCTTTCTTTATAAAATCTACCACTATCCTTGCATCATTGGTGGGTAACACTTTAGCTTCCACCCATCTGGAGACGTAATCCACTGCCACTAGGATATATCGATTGTTATAGGACGATGAAAAAGGTTCCATAAAATCAATTCCCCATATATCAAATAGTTCCGTTTCCAAAATGTTGCTTAGTGGCATCTCGTGACGGGCTGATATGTTACATGTTCTTTGACACTTATCACAAGATCTGCAAAAACTGTGACAATTGTTAAGTAATGTTGACCAAAAGAAACCGTTTTGAAGCACATTCTCTACTGTTTTAGTTGGGCTAAAGTGTCCTCCATAAGCTGAACCATGAACTCTTAAAAAGATCGATTTTATCTTATCCTCAGGCACACATATCCTGATAAGCTGGTATGCCACTCTTCTATGTAAATTTGGATCATCCCAATAATAGAATTTTGCTTCATGAAGAAGTTTTTTCTTCTGTTGATAGGTGGAATCTGAATTCACATAGCCATTCGCTAAGTAGTTAACAATGTTCGCGTACTAATGAGCCTTTTTCAACTGCAATAATTACTCATCAGGAAAAACTTCATTAATATCCAAATCATCTGACTCTTTCAACTGCTCTAGCCTCGATAAGTGATCTGCTACCTAGTTGTCTATCCCCTTCTTATCACGAATTTCAATGTCGAACTCTTGTAGTAACAGAACCCATAGAATCAACCTAGGTTTATCATCTTTTTTCTTGAATAAATACTTAAAGCTGCATGGTATCTATAAACTATCACCTTGAACCAATTAGATAAGAACAAAATTTGTCAATGGTAAATACCACTGCTAGCATTTCCTTTTCAGTTGTTGCATAGTCGATCTGAGCACCTGTCAAAGTTTTGCGGGCATAGTAGATGACATGCAAGACCTTTCCCTTTCGTTGACCTAGCACTACTCCCACTACGAAATCACTGACATCGCACATGAGCTCGAAAGGTAGTTCCCAATCTGTTGCCACTATAACATGTGCAGATGTTATCTTTTTCCTTCAAAGTGTTAAATGCATTTCTTCTCCAGTAGATTGTACAGAGGTTTTGTAATATTTGAGAAGTCCTGGATGAATCGTTTGTAAAATCCCACATGCACCCCAAAAAGCTTCTAATCCTTTTGACTGAGGCAGGTGGCTACAATTTTTTAATCACTTGTATCTTTGCTTTGTCGACATCAATGCCCTGTGATGAAATCCGATGACCTAACACTATCCCTTCATTTANTTCCCAATCTGTTGCCACTATAACATGTGCAGATGTTATCTTTTTCCTTCAAAGTGTTAAATGCATTTCTTCTCCAGTAGATTGTACAGAGGTTTTGTAATATTTGAGAAGTCCTGGATGAATCGTTTGTAAAATCCCACATGCACCCCAAAAAGCTTCTAATCCTTTTGACTGAGGCAGGTGGCTACAATTTTTTAATCACTTGTATCTTTGCTTTGTCGACCTCGATACCCTGTGAAGAAATTCGATGTCCCAGCATTATCCCTCCATTTCACCATAAATTGACACTTTTCCCAATTGAGCACACGAGCGATAAATGTTCCAAGCAGTCATCAAATGAATCTCCAAATACTGAAAAGTCATCTAAAAACACATTGATGTACTTTTCTACCATGTCAGAGAATATGACCATCATGCAAAGCTTAAAGGTCGCATGTGTGTTGTACATGCCAAAAGACATCTTTCTAAAGGAAAAAGTACCGTAGGGACATGTGAATGTTGTTTTCTACTAGTCTTCTGGAGCAATGGATATTTGATTGTACCTTGAATATCCGTCTAGAAAGTAGTAATGAGAATGACCTGCTAACCTTTCCAACATCTGATCAATGAAAGGTAATGGCAAGTGATCTTTTCTGGTGGCATTATTATTTAGCTTCCTGTAATCTATACACACTCTCCATCCCATTACTAACTGTTTTTGTATCAACTCATTGTTCTCGTTTTTCTCTACTGTAGTCCCACCTTTCTTAGGTAGCACATGTATTGGACTCACACAGGAACTGTCTGAAATGGGTATTTAATTCCTGTATCGAGCAATTTTAGCACTTCTTTTTTCACTACTTCCTTCAAGGTTGGATTTAATCTGCTCGGACCTTCCATGAATGGCTTAGACACGTCCTTCATCAAGATTTTATGCAAACAAGGAGTAGGACTGATTCCTCGAATAACGTCTATGGTCCATCCAATTGTAGTCTTGTGCTTCCGGAGTATCCCCAATAACTTATCTTCCTAATCATCTGTCATGTCATTTGCAATGATCACTGGAAGTGTTATAGAGCCTCCTAAATATGTATAACGAAGATGGGATGGTAAGGGTTTTAATTCAAGAGTTAGAGCCCTCTCCAATGAAGGTACGAGTGGTGTGGGATTGGAACTAAGAGACTAATATTGCCAATGTCGCTTTCCAATTGGTTGTTAGCCAAATGTACAACACATTTTGTTCTTTCTGCATTTGTTGCCTCAAATTGTGCACTGACTGCTATTCGCTAACGGGGTCGCGATCGAGTAGTAAAATGGGCGTTTTGAGTCTGAGTTGATCCCTCGAAGAGCGTTTCTCCAATTACAAGAGAATTGATTCAATTTAACGATAAAGACACACACAATTAAATTCTTTGAAATTAGTATTGAAAAGGAAATGATTAACTTTAAACTAACAATTGCAAAAGTTGTAGGATTTTTAGATTTCAAATGTGTTGGAATTTACGACTTCTCTTAACGTTCATTTCATTAATATCTCAACAATAACGCGGAAATGCAAATCACCAAAATACAATGCTAGACCTGATTCTCCAATTTTAGTTAATCACCTCTCTCGAGTGAAATAAACCCTAATCGATTAAGTTTATCTACAATATCTCTATGTTGATAAAAACCTAACCAATTGCATTAAATGGCGGTGAAAATAACTCAAATGATCGTCTAGGGTTAGGAGTATATATCTATCACCTAAAACAACCTAGGGCATTAATTATCTAGGTCTAGAAATCACAACAATTTCTCAATAATTGCACAAACCACCTAACACATTCATCTATTGGCCAAATAAATGAGGGGAATGCAACACAATAATTAATGCACAATGACAATGA
Source organism: Fraxinus nigra (assembly GCA_903798295.1). Taxonomy (NCBI): domain Eukaryota; kingdom Viridiplantae; phylum Streptophyta; class Magnoliopsida; order Lamiales; family Oleaceae; genus Fraxinus; species Fraxinus nigra. The sequence continues at coordinate 5,834 of CAIGRH010004088.1, read as the reverse complement.
TAATGTAAGTATCAATAAATAAATATATAGATATTAATAAAATTTAGGTTAAACTACATCATAAATTTCAATACAATAAATTAGCCCATTTTATATATATGATAACAAAGTAAAATACATATCCAATACATTCCAAATATGGAAGAAAATCTGAGAAAAATCAAATGTATAAATAAAACCTGATTTGAAGCCTTGCTTGATTTNCATTCATCTATTGGCCAAATAAATGAGGAAAATGCAACACAATAATTAATGCACAAAGACAATGGTAATAATCGCATCAATAAATAAATATATAGATATTAATAAAATTTAGGTTAAACTACATCATAAATTTCAATACAATAAATTAGCCCATTTTATATATATGATAACAAAGTAAAATACATATCCAATACATTCCAAATATGGAAGAAAATCTGAGAAAAATCAAATGTATAAATAAAACCTGATTTGAAGCCTTGCTTGATTTTCTCCCAAAGTCTTGACAAATCCTTGATGTATTCCCCTTTCGATGCTCTTGATTTGCTCCCCAAAATTACCAAACAAAAACAAAAGAAGAAGAAAGAAGAAAAAAAAATGAAAGAACAAGGAAATGAAAGAAAAAATGAAACTGTCGCGTCCAGTATAAGCCTAGCAAGAAGAAAAAAATCCATGGAAGAAGATATGCTGATTTTTAAACAAAACCTAGTGAAAATTTCAGCCTTGGTCCTTGGTTTTACAAAAAATAATTAAAATGGTCTTCAAGTTTCAAAAGTGACCTAACAACCAACCAAAAAAAAAAACTCCAATTCTTCCCACTTTTATCGTGTACAATCTGGTCATCAAAATTTGACTTTCATTCGAAAATTTGCCATCCATAAATTGCATCCCCAGATCCTCAAATTTTGGCACTTGTACATCTTGGTCTCCAAAGTCATGTTTTTGTGCACTTTTGGTCATCTTTTCCTTCCTTTAGCTCATTTACCCATCAACTTAGAATTTTGGCCTACACACACCATAATTACACAATTATGAATAGAAATCCACTAATTTTCTTCAATAAATAGCTCGTGAAAGTGCTTAATAAGTGTATAAAAACACACTTATCAATGCCTCACACAGAATGGCTAGATGTGTTGCATCAAATGTATCGGCCACAAGCTCATCAAGTACATCCACTGGAAATAAGTATATGAAGTTAATGGGTGTTTCATTGCCTTGAACACATTGAATATTACATCTTGATTTTCAACCCGAAAAATTATTTTTTCGTTATATACATTAATAAGTGCTCTCCCTATAGCTAAGAAAGGTCTTTCCAAGGTTAAACAAAATATTTGAATCCTCTTCCATGTCCAAAATAATGAAATCTGCCGAGAAGATGAACTTATTAACCTTGACAAGCACATTTTCAATAATTCCCTTTAATCTTTTGCTATACCTATTAGCCAGTTGCAATGAAATTGTAGTAGGTTTAGCTTCTCCCAATCCAAGAGATCGAAAATGACATTAATTTAACACTAGCACCTAAACCACATAAGGAATGCTCAAAATAATTAGAACCAATAGTGCACGACATAGTAAAACTTCATGGGTCCTTTAGCTTAGGATGTAGCTTTTTTAAGAGAATTGCACTGCATTCCTCGTTCAGGCAGATTTAATAACACAAATGACCGGTTATGCAAATTTCTTGAAAATCTCCACAAATTTGGCAAATTGCTTGTCTAACTTCTTATGCAACCATTAAGGAAAGAGAATTGGTGGTACAAAAGCTTTGATGGGACTTGGTGCTCTTATTGTAGATTTTTCTTTTCTCTCTTTTTCAACTAGTGCGGCTTTGTCTTCTTCATGAGCCTCTTCAACTTCTATCTCTTTGTATTTTGTGTCAGGTCTCTTCACATGTACCTCTAACAATTGTATTCCACTTTTACTTGTAATAGCTTACACTTGCTCATTTGGATTTATCATTGTATTGTTTGGCAATGTCCCTAGTGGGCGTTCTGCAAGCACCTCAAAGCCTTGTCTCATGTACCTCAAAGCATTGCCTTGTAGTTTTCTTATTATTGAAGGCAAGCTATAGCTTATGATTTTATCATTATTGAAGGCGAGCCCTAGCTCATGATTTTCTCATTATTGAAGATGAGTCCTAACTCGTGATTTTCTCATTATTGAAGGCGAGCTTCAGCTCATGGTTTTATTATTGAAGTTCAGTTTCAGCTTGTGGTTTTCTTGTTATTGGACTCAAACTCTAGCTCGTGATTTTCTCATTATTGAAGGCTAGCCTTAGCTTGTGGATTTTTTATTATCAGAAGCAAAGTCTTACCCCGTGCAAGTACTAAAAGCCTTGCCCACGAGCAAGCACCTCAAAATCTTGCCCCTTGGCCTTGCTTCATGCAATCACTTAGAGCTTTGCCACAAGCATCCTTGCAAATACTTCGTATATTCAAGCAAAAATTAGTCCTAAAAATCATCAAGTAAAATGATCAATCTTATAAGACCGAACATTTCTTTCCTAGATCTATGTACTCGGAGGTCTATTAACACATCCTTTACTCGACCTCAAGCAGTCAATACTCGACCTGAGTAATCCGCATCTCATCTTCGAACCTTGAGCATTCCAAGTAACATCTCGAGTCCTAAACATGAATACACGGGGACTAATGTGGTAATTTCTTGACCAATCCCGAACAACAATGCCTGATGTTGTTTCAAGTCATCTTGAGAGTTTTTCCTTCGTGTCTTTGTCGGGCTTAATTACCGCACGTGATGATTTCACGTCACCTCAGGTTTTTACCTTTGCTCCCTTACTCTAGCAAGACTCTACTTCCATATGTTAGGGCGGTAGTGTAAATGATCGTTCAAGACAAGGAAATATCCAAGTTTAACTCATAGGAGCGTAACTAAATTTGAAACTGTTGATAACCTCTCGTTCGAGAGACAATTATCTTCTTATCAGAGCTTCTCTCTAGCCTGTCGCTCGAGTGACAATTTCACAACTCGAGCTCACTCCAGCGATAGGCGAGCGATGAAGATGGCCATTTCCCATCCCATATTTCATCTTTTGTATCCAATTTTGGACCGCAATTTCTCATTCATTCGGAATTGATTTTAAAATTTCAAATATACCAAGACGATCTACTCGACAAGTAGAACATGTCGATTTATTTATATTTCTAATTTGAATATCGGATCAAATCTAAATATTTGTTTGAAGTTGACACGAAAGTTACTTTTTCATACTTAATTTCATTCTCTAAACCAAATTCCAACAATTCCCTGCATTAATGGACATTCGAATATGCTCATGCTATGCAGAAATATGATACATTGGAGAGAGAGAAAAATAGTAGAAAAATACTGTATTAGGTAAGATAGCTTATGGCTTCGAACCTTCTTTAGTGAAATATTATCGAATTTACTTGGCTAATTGGTGAACGTGGTGTCTTGAACCATTCAGCCGTTGGTGAAACCAATATAATAATACGCATACGGATTTCTTTCCTAGATTGTTTATGGTTTTCATGACTTGGTTCAATTTCGCCCTAAGCCACTCTTGGGTTTCATAAGTGTTTAGTAATTTTTTACCTTTGAACAATTTTCATTGAGAAGGTCCCACCTCACACTTACATAGATAACCTCTTATTAAGAGTATCTGCCCCCACTCCACTTGACTTAATCAAGTTATATGAATCATTAAAAGGACATCTTAACCTTAACATTCTGCAGAAATCACTTTTAATTATCATATGAATATGAATGAGTTAGGAAACATTTTCCCAAGTGCTTCATTGAATTTTCATAACTTAGTTGTCCTCTTGAATCAAGATCTTGAGATCTCCAGCCAACAAGATAGGGTTACCTTTACAAAGATCCTTACGTAGTAGGCTTTGATCTCATTACTTTTGATAGAAAATGAACTTTTGTGAGAGATCCGCGATATTCTCCTTCGATTTCACATAATCTATGGAGATTATACCATTAGAGATCAGTTACTTAATGGTATTGTGTCTACAACGTATATGCCTAGACCTACCATTATAAATGCAACTTTGACCTTTCCAATTATCGATTGACTATCACAATGTATACTAATAACAGGTACCGACTTAAGCCAACTTGAATCTCTTCTAAGAAGTTAAGAAGCCATTCTGCTTCTTTCCTGGTTTTGTCCAAAGCAATAAACTCTAATTCCGTCGTTAATCGAGCTATACACGTTTGCTTTGTCAACTTCCATGATATAGCAGTTCCACTAATGGTCAATACATAACCACTAGTAGACTTATAATCTTTTATATCCAATATCCAATTCGCATCACAGTATCCTTCTAATAATGCAGGATAATTTGTGAAATGTAATCCACATGTTAAAGTGTACTTCAAGTATCTAAAACCTTATTAAAGTCTTTCAATGATCATGACTTGGATTACTTGTGAATCTACTAAGTTTATTCATAGCAAATGCTATGTCCAGTCGAGTGTTGTTTGTAATATACATAATACTACCTATAACCTGTGAATACTTTAGTTGTAACACACATGTACCCGTATTTTTGACTAAGTATAAACTTGTGCAATAGGGGTTTACGCGAGACTTTCTTCAAGTACATTATACCTTTTAAGTATACTCTTAATGTGGTGAGATTGGGAATGTATAATTTCTTCTGATATTCTAAAAATCTTAATCCCTAATATTCTATCAGCCATACCCATTTCTTTCATATCAAAATATTTTGTTAACATTCTCTAGGTGTTTATCATTGTTTCGTGACTATTGCCTATTATCAACATGTCGTCTACATATAGACATACAATCACACAAGCCTTTGGTATATGTTTAATGTATGCATATTTGTCACACTCATTTATCTTAAACTCATTAGACAACATTGTTTTGTCAAACTTTTGATGCCATTTTTAGGAGCTTATTTCAATCCATGCAAGGATTTAACTAATTTACAAAACTTTTGTTTGTGATTAGGAAAGAAGAACCCTTCGTGTTGTTCCATGTATATCTCATCTTCTAACTCACCAGTTAGAAATGCCGTCTTTACATCAATTTGATGAATTTCAAGGTTATGTAATGCTACAATAGTAATTAACAACCTTATCGAGGTGATTCTAGTTATGGGTCAGTAAGTATCAAAGAAGTCAAGTCTTTCTTTTTGTCTATATCCATTGACAACCAATCTAGTCTTATATTTTGTCAATGGATCCATGCGGTTTAAGTTTCCTATTGAAAACCCATTCATACTCTAAAGACTTATTCCCAAGAGGTAAATCAACTAATTTTCAAGTATGATTTTGCATTATAGAATCTATCTTACTATTGATAATTTCTTTCCAATGCGGTGCTTCCGGTGTAGACATTGCTTCATTCGAAAAATCTTTAGTTCATTTTCTACCATATATGTTAGAAAATCTGGGCCAAAACGAAGTATATATTCTAGTCCTTTTACCACGCCTTGGTTCTTCCTCATTTGAAGTGTCATTTTCACTATCATAAGTATTTTTATTTAAACTTGCATTTTCCTTGTTCGTTTATGGAAAAATATTCACGAAGAATGATGCATTTCTCGATTCAATTATTGTTCCTTCATGTACATCTTGAATTTCAGATTTATACATAAGAAAACGATATGCACTACTATTATTGACGTACCCAATAAATATGCAATCAATCGTCTTATGACCGATTTTTACTTGCTTAAATACATCAACCTTAGCCAAACACCCCTACAGTTTCAAGTATCACTACAACAAAACTGTGATTTAGCGACAAGATTTTCCGCGGCATACAAAAAGTTGTTGCAATAAGTGACTTAACGCGACACATTTTTTGAGTTTGTCGCGAA
>CAIGRH010004086.1:0-10087 GCA_903798295.1 Fraxinus nigra | reverse complement strand
AGTTGTTGTCTGGGGCAAAGTGTTCATTAATGAATTTGGAGTAGTTCCTAACATTGTTGATCACATGCTTTTATATTGTGATAATAGGGGAGCCATCGTGCAAACGAATGAACTAAGGTCTTATTAATGATTCAAACACGTGTTAAGGCGATATTATCTCATTGGAAGAATAATACAATGAAATAATGTAAAGAAAGAACGAATTCTCACAAGTTATTAAATTACAAATCCATTGAAAAAGAGTTGTCGCAGCATAAATATGATCATCATGTAGACTCTCTGGTATAACATATATAAGTGATTGGATTTATTGCAAGTGGAAGTTTATAAGTGTTATGCCATATGTCCAATCAACTTTGGACATAAACACTTTTAATATATATATAACCGATGCGTATTTATGACAATATCTATTATTTAATTAAATTAATATTATAATAAATTAAATTATAGAATATGTAGATTCAAGTCATGGTGATTTGTTAATCACTAGGAGTTGTGACTGTGAGATACAAGTTACCTATAACTGAATCTTAAATTGTTCGTAGTCGTATGTACTGACGAGATATGGATATCGTTATTATGGATAGATCATCACATATAACATTTCTTACTTGTGAAGTAAGTAGCCAATCTCACAAGTTAAAGTTTGGTGACACTCAAATTAACACGTGGATATTTTGGTATAGAACAAATCATTGGAAACTCGCTGGGAGATTCAACATGGATAACTATCTGAGTGTCAATGGTTAATCTCTAACGTTCGGTAGTGAAATTGGTCGTTTGACTTGAGGTCATCATAGTGCCTTATATGAGGATAGTCATAGTTTGGTGATGTTTGATGTTTCTCTGCCAAGGATCGCGAATGCAGCATCGTTTGGGTATGTCAAAAATCATATAAATGTTGTGAATGACTAATAGAGGATTCGTCACTCTTAGATAGTAAGAGATTATGATCTACATTTCATCCAGTTAAGTTGATAATGAAATCCTTGGCTAAAGTGAACTCATAAGTCGAAAATGAGTTTTCGATTTACATTGACTTTACAGTGGGATAAAAGATATGATCGATAATTGAAATTGTCACATATCTATATCTCATAATTGATCGAATCATATTGACGAAAGGATTATAGTTTTACAGTAAACGAACGAGTTTGGTTTTGTCATACCACGTGACATTTCCTGTCACATGTATTGTCCTGATATATTGCTAGATGTCAATTTGGTATGACGGATGTGAATTGATGATAAATTAAAAAAGGGTATTTTAATTTATAAATTTCGATTAGAACAAAATAATAATTCACGTCGTTAGGTATCGTGATTGGGAACCTAATGGGTCACACACAAAAGAGAACCAGAAGAATGATATTTACAAATTAATTAATTGACAAGTATTGGATTAATTAAATTGCTTATTAATATGCCTGAATTAATTAATTCATAGACCAGATTTAATTAATTTGAATTAAATATTGGATCGGATTAAGTTTAAGAGACAAATCAAGCCCACTTGGACTTATATTAATAGGCTGCTAGGGTTTGAAAAATTTAATAATGAAAAAATTCATTATTCTTGTTAGCACAAGAAAATAAAACTTTAGTCATCATTCTTGTTCTCTGTATGGATCACCATTGGAGGTTGGACAGTTTGCAGAATTCATTAAATGTATTATTTTAAACACAATTTCTATCAAATACAAAGCAGATCCTTATATGGGAATTGAAATTATTTTATTTTTCGTTGTGCATGATTAAGTAAATTCCCAACGGAAAGTGTGAGAATAGCAACCATTAAAGTGAATCGACTCTTTATTTTGTTTACTTGTTAAAATTGTATAGGTGGTTGGACGGAAACTCACTAGATGGTCCAATCCCCGACATGAGTAATCTAGCCGATTTGAAAATACTGTAAGATCTTCATCCGTATGCCTTCCATTTGACGAGTACAGATCAGAAGAATCCAGTTTTCTGACTAAAATTTGTGTGCAATAAACATGCAGGCATCTAGAAAACAACAAGCTGACTGGTCTATTACCCTCATACCTCGGCAGCTTGACAAACTTACAAGAATTGTATGTGGTGATCTTGACGAATTTTTTTAATCCATGGGTTAATTTTGATTGGAAATTTTCATGGGACCAAACAAGTTGTTACTGAGGTAGGTCCGATATTAAACACTATAAATGCACTTACTATAAACACTATGTGGAAACGAATTTACTGTGCTCGCTAAATTGAGATAAGTACTTACAAGTTGCACTGTTATTAAGAATTCGTCACAGAAATTTGGTTCATCTAGTTCGATATTGCGACTAAGAGCATCAGCATATGCTTGTTTATGAATGCATGCATAATGAGACCTTACAAGACCACATACTAGGTTTGTTGGTACTATCCGTTAGTCTGTTTTTATCATAACATCTCTAGATAATAATAAGAAATAAACTTGCTGACAGATTCTGGCAACCAGAAGCACTTAGACTGGGTAGCTCGTCTTCATATATTTTGAATGAAGTCGTGCAAGTGACACTTTTGTTGTCACTTAACAATTGTTTTTTATTACCATTTAGTCACATGTTTTGATTGATGTCTAACTTATGTAATGATGTTAAGTTAGGATAGTTTGGACCTACTACAAGTTAAGGTACTGTCAAGTACTGTTTTGAGGTAGTAGGTAGTATGGTTGTTGGTAGAAAGTACTTTTGAATTGTATCCAAGTATGGTATATATCCATCAGCTGTGTAGTAGAATGGTGTGGAATGAAATTTCTTTGTTTTCCTTTCCTCATCTTTGCTTAAAAACTATCAATATCATCCAAGATGCTAAAGGTTGATTTTGGACTTTTTTCTCCATGTATAGATGTACTTTTTAATACTTGACTGGATATGAGTATAGAACAACTATAATGAACAAGATTTTATGGGTGTCATCTAAATATTTTATACTTTACGGGTTTGAAATACTTGCACACCGAATGCAACCCAAGCATAATTAATCGAGATGTGAAAACAAGCAACATTCTCCTAGATATCAATACGAGAGCAAGAGTATCGAATTTTGGACTGTCAAGGCAAGTTGAAGAAGACTCAATACATTTATCAAGTGTGGCATGAGGAACAATAGGCTACCTTGACCCAAAGTAAGCCATATTTATCATAACTTACATATATGTAAGTGCGCTTCTTGAAACTAACTCAAAACCTATTCCACAAGGTACTACCCAAATCAACAATTGACAGAAACGAGTGATGTTTGATTTCTTGGTTGCTAAATAGAATAACAACCACTTGGCAACCATACATTTTTGGTTGTGAATGATGTTTAGTGACCAATAATTCCCTTTTAGTGACCAATATGCTTGATCATTGGCAGGGACGTAGCTACGATAATTGTGGAGCCAATATATATATTGTAGTATGATTAACTAATATCTTGAAGAATACTTGCCTAGACTGAGGAATATGGTGCTGATTGGAGCATTGTTCACTGGGTACGGTTTTCTCCATGATATGCTTGTTTTGCAGAACTATAGATTTTTAATGAATTTGACAGTGATAACTATTTTGTCTAATATAATAAGGGTAAAATAATGATATTTATCATCACTCTAGATGATTACTAGTTTATTGGACAGTGAGGTCTACTGCAATTGATTGGTGCTACATAATTATGGTGTCTCCTCAAACCAATCATTGCAATTAATGGGTTACTTAGGGAAGGAAGCTAAGGTATGCAATTGGTAGATTTGGTGGGCATTGATGTAAGACCTCCCATATGTCACTTGTTGATTGAATGTTTGTACAATATGTAAAAAAATCTTTAATCATTATGTCCCCTTAAACCTCGGTAAACAATATAATCCAAGCTGATCACACGTGTCCGAGTTCATATTAGCATAAACTTAATGAATATAGCAAACTGTACTTAACGACTTCCGAGGTCGGATGCCAACAGTTACCCCCCAGGTCAGTGCTTGCCTAGGTGACAAACTGACCTTGAAAGTTCTGTTTTCGTAATCATTATAGCAATAAATGACATGAACATGTGTCACGTCATAACTTGTGAATGAGCTGTAATGCACATTCAGTTTCTTCTTCTAGAAGCCTCAGCAGAACAACGTCACTCCAATGTAATTAGATCCAACCATTTATTTGTCTTTCATTCCTTTATTTGACGGTCTAGATCATGTCCTTTAATATTCATCTCCTTTAAATGACTTCTACCCCTTCATTTTCTCACTTTCGCTTTCTTGCCTTTCGAATTTTACTCTCTAAAAATTTTAATTCGCATCTTTATCTATTTTCTAAGTGAGGTCGCCCATATTCAGGTATTTTCCTTAATAAAAATACCTTTCATTTTCCTTTGTATTGTGTTTTACCTCGGTCATTTATATGAGTTCAGACAAATTGAGGGTACAATGCTGGGGTAACCAATAGGAGAAAAGTATATTCTTCGCCTTCTCCGTCCGTTAGCTCGTTCTCTGCTAGCTCAGACTGTCAAGAGGTTTTAACACCCATCTCCATTACTTTAGTTTACCCAAAACACTTAGGTACTTCTAGGAATATGGGACTAGTGAAGGGGAAGAGGTTAGATCTCAGGGAAATAATAAAAGAAATACCCACGAATGGGGAGCTGATTCCTATAAGTCGGTGGTTATAGGAGATATGCTTGCCAGTTTGAGGGCTAAGTATAGTATTCTCAGTTTTCGTAGAGTTATTTATCCCGATTTCATTTGACCGAGCTAATACTCTACCATTTGGATGTATAGCTTTGAATTCGGCTTCTCAATGCTGGTTTAAGACTACCTTTTCCTAAAATAATTCGACAATTTCTTTCTTCATGGGGAATAGCTCCAACCAAACTTTGCCCTAACGGTTGGAGGACCTTAATTGCTACCTTAATATTGTGGAACAAATTAGGCTATTGCGAACTGAGTGTATTCCAATTTAACTCTTTCTTTACCTTTAAAGAGGACAGGAAAGATTTTGGATGGTGGTATGCCATTGTTAGGCCTAGGACGAGAGGTCCATTAGTGCTGGATATACCCTCATCGATAAAGAAGTGGAAGGATGAGTTTTTATACATATTAGGAGAGTGGCAGTTTCATCCTGCTGAGGTGAATAGGGAGGATGTTGTTCCTACCCTCTATCACTCATTATGCAAGTGAACATTACCTCCTACATCTTTTATTGCTTTTATGTTAAGTTCACCTTTCTAACTAACTTAATCCTTCTTCGCAGATTACAAGAAAGCTACCCTGAGCTCGATAACACAAAAATAAGCCGATGCTATTAGAGATTTTCCTAAGAAACAAAGGTCTTGCAAGTTTGTGATTTCAGACACAAGCATATTTCAAGCAGGATTGTTCCAGTCTTTGCCACTGGCCTCAACATCGGCCCGACCTACGACCTCTGCTTGTAAGTGCTTCCCAATTATTTTAATTAACTTTTACTACAATTATTGAATTTACATCTATTCATTCCTACCTCAGATCAAGACCAAACATTGTTAGAATATAAAGTGGCGAAGGCAGCAGCAGCTGCTAAGGGCAAGAGAAAAGAAATTCAAGCTGAGGTCGTAAACCGATCTGAGGAGGTCGAACCCGAGGTCGAGCCTGAACAACTTCTTAAACTTCGTCGATCAGTTGAGCGGCCATCAAGGTCTAATCATGTGGCCCATTGCCTTCAAAATCTATTCTGATGCCATCAGTGCATATTGTCATTTCAATTACTACTGTGGCTAGCTCTTCAAGGTCACAAGACAAGTGCCCAGATCGATAGAGGCCAAATATTGATAATTTGGTGGGTCACCAACCTGAAATCCTACTCGAATTTCTCCAAGCTCCTTCTCCTTCAAGGGAGTTAACTATAGTATTCCCTTCTCCTCTGAAGGAATCAGCTAATCTCATTACCAGGAGCTAGAATGAGAAAAAGAAGCAATACTTAGCCGAGATACATGTTGGTGAGGCTATAATCTCAACTCAACTCCATAGCCACAAATCTATTTTGTACATGATGTATGTTGTTGATAAGGTATTTAACCCGGGTTTTCATACTTAGAAACTTTCTACCTTCTTTTAATTTCATAACTCAAATTACTTCCCTATCCTCAGGTGAAGGCCAATCTTGATAAAATGTTGGAGGTTAAGACCCAAGATTTAGGCTTATTCAAGAAAATGGATGAGGAAATGGCTAAATTTGCTGAAAAAGAGAAAGATTATGAAGACCGTCTCAACAAAATAGGGGTTGGGTTGAACGCAAGGTTGAATACTAAGCTCAAACTGATGGATGATAACAAGGCTTTGCAGATCTGGGGAGGAAAAAACCACTGCTCGAGCTGATAATGAAAAAAAACGAGCTAATGAGGAAAAACCTTGAGCAAACGAGGCCGTCAACACAGCTAAGGAGGCCAACAAGAGGATGGCAGAGGCTGAGGCCAAAGCCTCCAGAGCAGTGGAGGAGTGGATGGTCTCTCTTTAGTTTGATGATTAGCTCAAGATGCTTATGTCGTGGCCTTAGGAAAGTTAATAAAGTGCATTAATAAGGAGAGGCCGAACTTCGACACTTTTTTCCTTGTAGAGGCCTATAAGGAACAACAAAAGGAGCTCGAACAATTATCGAGGCAGCATGAGTTCAGATCTCTCTTACTGACAAAGATGTTAACGACGAGTTTCTTGCTCCTCAAGACCTACTTGCCTCTTAGCTCTCATTATGTTTTGTTTTTGTTTAACTTCAAAACTTCTTTTGCGAATTTTTATTGTAATCTTGATTCATTAATGAATGAATATCAGTTCACCTTTTCTTTTAAGTAAAATATTACTACTTCTGCAATTTTTGTTAATTACATAAGAAATGAGACTTGCTACACCTGTTTGGACGAAGTGTTGCAGTACATGCGACCTTAGTTAGGTCTGTTTATGAGCATGGCTTAAATGATTTCCATGTTTGGGAAATTCCTCTAAGTGTTGCAGTACATGCAACCTTAGTTCAGCCTGTTTATGAGCAGGGCTTGAATGATTTTCTTGTTTGGAAAATTTCTCTAAGTGTTGCAATACATGAAACCTTAGTTCAACCTACTTATAAACAGGCTTAAATGATTTCCCTATTTGAGAAATTTCTCTAAGTGGTGCAGCACATGAAACCTTAGTTCGGCCTGCTCATGAGCAGGGCTTAAATGATTTCCCTATCTGCAAAATTCCTTTATGTGTTGCAGCATATGCAACCTTAGTTTGGTGAATCAGTATTTCTATACATTTTCCCCTTTAACAAAACATACATTTTATTATAGATAATAGATGCGTGATACAAGATATGTTCACTTTCTATCGGTAATACTTCTTAAGATGTTTCGCATTCCAAGGATGCAGCAGAGGTCGGCCTTCCATATGTTCTAGCTCAAAAGCCCCCTTAAGTAGTACTCTGGTTATTCAATAAGGGCCTTCTCAGTTAGGTCCTAAAGATCCAGAGCTAGGTTCCTTTGTAGCCAGAAAGATTTTCCTTAACACCAGGTTAGCGACCTCGAACTCCCATTTCCTAACCTTCTGGTTATAGTATCTCATGTTACGTTGTTTATATATGGTATTTTTAATTTTAGTCTTGCTCCTTCTCTCTTTTACTAAATCTAGTTCTCCTCGCAACAGCTTCCATTTTCGTCTTCACGGTACATCATTGTTCGAATTGAGGGTATTCCTATCTCAAGTAGAATCACAACTTCCATCCCGGAAGCTGGAGAGAAAGGGGTTTTCCCTATGTTATTCGTAGACGTGGTGCGATAAAACCATAGCACGCTAGCGAGTTCCTCGGCCCATCCTCATTTAAAAGCATCAAGTTTTCCCTTCAGCGTATGCTTGATGATCTCATTAATTGCTTCGACTTGTCCGTTAGCTTGATGGTGGTTCAGCGTGGAGAAGTTCTTTTGTATGCCAAGTTCTTCACAAAAATTAGTGTAGCGAATGTTGTCAAATTTCTTTCCATTGTCAGTTACGATGGAATGTGGTATTCCAAATCTGCATACAATGGATTTCCACATGAAATCGATGGTTTTTTGCCCGGCAATTTTAACCAGGGTTCAGCCTCCACCCATTTGGTGAAATAGTCTACTGCAACGATTGTGAACTTTGTTCTCCATTTTCCAGTAGGCATGGGGCCAATTAGATTGACTCTCCACTTGGAGAAAGGCCAATGTGCAGTTACACAGTTTAATTCTCCTAGTGGGAGTTTTATGTTAGGAGTGAAGTATTGACATTTATCATACTTTCTAACAAGTTCTAATGCATCATCCCTCATGGTGGGCCAAAAATATCCTTGTTGTACTATCTTATGAACTAATGACTGCCCATCGAAATGATTTCCACAAACTCCTTTATGTATTTCTTGCAAAGCATAAAGTGTTTTCTCTACATTGAAGCATCTCAACTAAGGCACATAATATCTGCATTTGTAGATAACATTGTCAATCAATGTATACCTTACTGACCTCATCCGAAGTTTTCTTGCTTCGATGGGATCTTCTAGACACAATCATGTTTTCATGTGGGAACTGATTTTATCCATCCACATAGACTTGGGATCAACTATCATAAAAACTATCTCCAGTCTTTTGATGGCTGGGTGAGAAATCTTCCCTACAGGGATGCTATAAAACTCTTCTATCCCTTCACTTGTAGTCAAATGAGCTAAAGCATCGGCATGACCATTTTGAGTTCGAGGAATTCGTTAAACTCGTACAGGTTTGAAATTTTTGAAGTCTTGCTTAACGACATGAAGATAGTTGTTCATCCTTTCTTCCTTAGCTTGGTAAGCCTTGTTGACCTGATTAACCACCAATTTTGAGTCGATGTAAACTATCAATTAAGTAACCCTCATATCTTTCGCCATTCTCATCCCTGCTATGAGGGCTTTGTACTTAGCCTCATTGTTTGAGGCTTTAAAATTAAATAATAATGTTTCGCAGATAATTGAGGATCTTGACTAATCAAGACGATACAGTCCCCGACTGAGCTTCGGTAGATGATCCATCAACGAAGAGTTCCCATGGAGTGTCTGATAGAGTTCTTCTATTGAATTCGAACTAAACTCTGCAACGAAATTAGTGAGACCTTGACCCTTTATGAAGGTGCGATGCTTGTATCTTATGTCGACTGGCCGAGCTTTACTGCCCACTTAACCATTCGACCTGAAGTATCATGCTTTTGTAAAACCTACCTCAACGGATAATTGGTTAAGATCTCAATTGGGTGTTCCAAAAAGTAGGATTTCAACTTTCTTGCTGCCATAACAACAGTATTAGCCATTTTCTCTAAGGGAGAGTAATGGAGTTTGGCTTCATGAAGAGCTTTGCTTACATAGTAGACAAGATATTGTATTCCTTCTTCCTCTCTAGCAAAAACAGCACTAATGGCATGTTCAGATACTGCTAAATACAAAATCAACATTTTTCCTATTTTTGATTTTGACAACACCAGCGGCTGTTCTAGTCTTTGTTTTAATTCATCAAAGGTAAGCTAACACTCGTAAGTCCATTCAAATTTCTTTCATCCTCATAAAACATCGAAGAAGGGTTTGCACTTATCAGTCGACTTTGACATGAAATGACTAAGGGCGGCTACTCATCCAGTCAAACTTTAAACCTCTTTAGGCTCTTTTGGGGGTGGATTTCAATGATGGCCCATATCTTTTTTGGATTTCCTTCGATTCCTCTATGATTCACGAGATAACCCACGAACCTTCCTGAGCTCACACTAAAAGCACATTTGTGCGGGTTTAGCTTCGTCCCGTATTTTCTCAGGATTTCGAACATTTTAGCAAGTTGTTGTCAATGGTTCCTGGAATCTGTACTTTTCATTAGCATTTCATCAACATATAACTCTATGGTTTTACCAATTTGCTTGGCAAACATAGAATTGACCTGTAGCGACCACGAACTTTTAAAATTGTATAAATTAGTTTTCTTGAAAAACGTGTCGCTAAAACGTTAACCCTAATTTTTAGAGAAGCGCGTTCGTCTAGCTGTTGTAAAATTAATTCAAATCTATTCGATCGAATTCGATCCCGAATAATAATTTTATTATCAATTTCGATTC
>CAIGRH010004052.1:0-11700 GCA_903798295.1 Fraxinus nigra | reverse complement strand
TTCCAGGTTCATATTCTCCATCCTTATTACTTTTGGTGATTGATTTTGGTTTGATTGTGGTGGTTGAACCATCCCGGTGTTGGTGGTTGATGTCGGTGGTTGATTTTGGTTTGATTGTGGTGGTGGTGCCGACACAGGTGGTGGAGGTGACAGCGGTGTGTTAACATTGTTGTTGGTTGGAGAAGAGAAACTGAGGTTGGGTTGGGGTGGCTAGCCTTTTTATTTATTTTCCTTTTCTTTTCTTTATAATTATTTTAAGGGTCTGTTTGTCTCCCATTTTGAAGGTAGAAATAGAGTTTTAAATAGTATTTTTTGAAGAATGTGTGGTTGAAAAGTAAAATAATTTTATTGGTTTGTATATAGAATATTTTATGGAGTGAATATGTGGTGGATATTGTTTACTGCATTAAACAATGTTTGAGAACATGGATGACAAACATGGACTAAATGTAAAATACAAAGTTACTGTCTCGTCCTTAATGAATTTAGTCAATTTTGACTTTTTTGGTCAATTAATGGTCAACTGGACGGAAATCGTCCATTTGGACATTTGACGCATATTTTTGACATGTTTGGTACTGTGGGTGTGCCAAATAAATGTTTGGACAAAGTTTGTAAAAATTTGAAATGTTTGATACTGTGGCTACAATTTTTCCAAAAATAAAATCAAAACTATGCTTTCCCGCCAAACGCACCCAAAATTTCCGTTGAATAAACAGCAATAATTGCTCATAATTGGAAATTCGGAATGAAGAACAAAATACGTTCCTCAAATCACACTAATTTCTAGGGTTTCATTTTCTTCTCTCTCGTTTATAGCCCCATTTGTCATGTCTACGTGTACTGGTACTGCGAATTTTACTTCTTCACCGCTTTCGTTTTCTAAATCCGCCATCACCACTTGCTCTTCTCTCCTTCATGAATTGCAGGTAAAATTGTGTCCCCATTTTTCATTTTGTTATTTATTAGTTAATTAATCGGTTGCTTTTCAAATTGAACATTTGTTGAAATAATTGGGCCTCGGATCGGGTGCTCATTTCGGCCGTTTAATAGCTGTTACAGCGACCATTTTCGGTTCAGGAGTCGTGTTTCGTTCTTTGTTTTTGTTTTTTGTTTCATTGGAGATTTGGGTCGAAATGCTTTCAAGTTTAGAGTGGTAAAACTTCCAGAAAATTGTATGTTGGGAGAGTTGTACTTTACACTTCCGATGTTTTGCCATGAAGGTTCATACTTTCCTACTTTCTGTTTGACTCTCTGTATCAATCAATTTGTTTTCTTGGTTTAGCATTTATGTGCATCCACGTTGTGGATTATAGTATTCTGTTATTTTTTTGAAATAGGAAATATGGGATGAAATTGGGGAGAGCGATAAGGAAAGGGACGAAATGCTTCTTCATCTGGAACACGAATGTCTTGACATTTACCATCGAAAGGTAGAAACAAGTAAAAGGTGCAAGGCAGATTTGCACCATTCATTGGCTGAGGCTAAAGCTGAGATTGCTGAACTTGCTTCTTCTCTTGGGGAAATAATTTCCTTGCCACAGGTCTATTCACTATCACTTCATCATTATGTGTTAAAACAACATCTCTAATCAACTGTGGCTACACTCTCATTGCCCGTCAGTTTATTTTCAGTGTACTTCACTAAACTTCGTAGGCTTTTATTTCTAACTGAACACATCACTGTTGGCTATTGTTTGGACAATAGGTGTGATATGTTAAAAAGGTTTAGTTTATTTTGGACAGACTGAGAACTAGAATCATTGTTTATATACTTGGTCGTATATATTGAATTATCTTGTTTCTGTTTTAGTATGAGAAGATGGGGGGCAATCTTAAGGATCAAATATCTGTTATAAACCCTACATTGGAGAATTTGAGGATGCTGAAACATGGAAGGGTCAGGGAGCTTTCCAAACTACAATTGCAGATTGCTCAGATATTTGCAGAAATAGCAGGCAATGATAAAACTTTGAATCCTGATAATATTCAAGTAGATGAACTGGACCTGACAACTAAGAAATTAGGAGAGCTGAACTCACAGCTTCTGGAGCTTCAGTCAGAAAGGGTTTGCCTTGAAATATGTTTTGCAATCATAATTTAAGATTAAGAAAATTTTGAGTTTTTTATGTGATAATTTGGATCAACTTTTCCATCTGCAGAATTTTCGTTTGCAAAAGGTTAATAGTCACATTAGTGCAATCCACAAGCTCTCAGTTGTCATGTCACTTGATTTTAAAAGGATAATGGCTGAAATTCATCCAAGCTTGATTGATTCTCCAACTGGTCAGTCAAAGTGCATTAGTAATGAGATACTGGCTAGATTAATCAGTGAAGTCAATTCACTGACACAAAAGAAACAATGTCATCTAGAAATGGTAACCTTCTAATAATCTCTCTCTCTCTCTCTCTCTCTCTCTCTCTCTCTCTCTCTCATGTCAAAGACCTGAATATGTTTAATTAACATTTAGTAAACAATACATTTATAAAAAAATAAAAAAAAACTGAAGATGATATTTTGAATCAAATGATTCAATTATCACTCATCCCCTCATGGTTTTTATGCTGTCACACATATTATGAATTGAATCTTCATGACTTAGCTCCTAATATTTGCGTTTTTCCTGCTCAACAAGACTTACAAATGAGGCTTGTGTTTGATCTTGTTCTGTACATGTTATAATCTCATAGAAAATTGTTAATGAAGTTAATATAGGTGACCGTTATAAGTTTGGTGATTNTCTCTCTCTCTCTCTCTCTCTCTCATGTCAAAGACCTGAATATGTTTAATTAACATTTAGTAAACAATACATTTATAAAAAAATAAAAAAAAACTGAAGATGATATTTTGAATCAAATGATTCAATTATCACTCATCCCCTCATGGTTTTTATGCTGTCACACATATTATGAATTGAATCTTCATGACTTAGCTCCTAATATTTGCGTTTTTCCTGCTCAACAAGACTTACAAATGAGGCTTGTGTTTGATCTTGTTCTGTACATGTTATAATCTCATAGAAAATTGTTAATGAAGTTAATATAGGTGACCGTTATAAGTTTGGTGATTTAGATACATAATTCCTATGCTCTATAGTCTACATATGATTGTACCTGAACAAGCTCCAAATTTATGCTTTTAATTCTTGTTAATGTTAATGGGAGGTACTTTCAATTTCTCTCTTTTCATCATTGATGTATGCTGCCTAGTTTCATTTGTGAGATGAATCAATATTGTTTCTGAAGAGTCATTTCTGACATTAATATCACGATTGCAATTATGCTATGTCATGAACTTAAGGTTTTGTATGTATTCCTTCTTTACCATTTTTGCATGATTGATTTAGAGAATTTTCTTGGTTTAGCATATTGGCTGGTACCAAATTTACGTATCCTGTTAGGCGAGGCATCCACCATTTTCTGGTGTTGGTGACATAAACCTTTCATATGTAGTCTTGTGCAGCTAAAATAGAATTCTCCCATTTCTATTGGCTAATGTGTTAGGCAATAGTTAACAAATAATTGTGGTATGTAAATGTAACTTTTCATTTTTACACGCAAACCTAATGGTCAACAATTTCGTTAGTTGGTCACCTTACGTACTTACATAAGGGTATTCTGGAAAATAAATGACAATTTTAGCTAAAGGAACTTTATCTGAGGTCATTTCGAGAAGGAAATAGGGACAAATCCTGTATAGAGGAAGTGTATTAATTCATTTGCATATCAATGTTTTATTTGTTTAATTTTTTTGGTACTTCAACCAAATGTTGCATTTTAGATGCAATTGCTTGTGAAGTTATGGAAGCAGGAATCTCATTCTCAATTCAGATCACCATTTGAAATTATGGTTGCAAATGGTTTTAGTATTTGGTGTTTTTCAGGAAAGGGAAAGATTAAAAGAGAGAGAACTCATTAAATGTTTGGATTTTGAACCGATTCATTATCATACGTGCTTCTGTATTGATGGCATAATTCTTCTTCATATAATCGGATTTGATCATTGACTCCTATGCATTTGCCATTAGTGGGTGGTAGCATATAAGCTTTGGACAATTGAAAATCAAAAAATCTGGTTACCGAATCATTATGCTAGGTCTACTTAATTTGTTAATACCGTACCAGGTGCAAGACCTAGGGAGAGCTCTCATTGAGCTCTGGAACCTTATGGATACCCCAATTGAGGAGCAAAAAAGATTTGATCATGTCACTCGCTTAATCACTTCCACTGTTGATGAGGTTGTGAGTCAAGAATGCCTTTCAGTTAACGTGATTGAGCAGGTTATTCTTTTTCATTAGTTAACTTTTTATTTATTTCCTTGGATAAGTACTTATCTACAATACTTTTATACACAATTCCAATCTTTTAGTTTATTACTTTCACCATTTTCCATATCATTAGGCTGAAGCTGAAGTTGCTCGCTTGAATATTTTGAAAGCCAGCAAGATGAAGGAGCTAATATTTAAGAGTCAAAATAAAATTGAAGAAATCTACAGAGGGGTACATATGGATGTCGATGGAGAGAAAGCACGAGAGATTCTCGTCAGTCTTATGGAATCTGGTTTATTCTCTCTTTCTCTCTCACTCCTAATAAGCTTGCAATTCTACGAACTTCATATTTTTCATCCTATCTACTAGGTTACTTGGGTTACTTTAGAGGCTAAATATGCATGATGATTATTATTATACCGTGTGTTTGCTGCTGCTTGCAGAATTCTTCATTTTCTGTATCTTTATCTTGATGTACATGTTGGTTTTGATTTTTCTTTCAGAAGTTAAAGAAGTTAATTGAGAGATAAATATATGGACTTGAAAACAAGTTATGGTTCTGCTTACATTCACTTTCTTTGGTCTAAGAGAGCACTAAGGAAAAAGCCACTCAAAAGAAAGAATAAATTCAAGATTTTGACTTCAGGGCTAGACCAGAATGTATTTGATGGTCAAGCTACGCATTCTTCAGAAAAATTGAAGTTTATACATTACAAATACTTCATTAGGTTTTTATTTTAGCCTCTGCTTCTGTGTTGCTCGTTATTTGAGGGTGAATTTTGATACAGTTGTTTGTTTTAAAAAGTTTCATGTTCAAGTTAATCGCTCAAGATTGTGATGGAAACCTAATTGAAGACTTACCAAGTTTACCCATTTGTTTTAGGAAAAATGACCATGATTTACTTTCGATGATTTTCTTATATTTATTTATTTTCTTTCAACACTATTTTGCATCCTTAATGTGCAACAAATTTAGAACATGTATAGCGGAGGAATGAGGATATCTCTTTCACTCCTTGTGTTATGCATTGTTAATGTAAAACAAATTTACCAGGTCTCTTTCATTCCCTTGATTCTGGGTAGGTCAGAGGGATGAGGACATGATTGGAAAAGTTTGTAGAGATATGGGATGCATCATCTTTACGCTGTGAGGAAAGGCGGAACTTGTAGGCCTTTTAGGGTATGACTATTGACTATAGCATAATAATAACAAAGATTTACAGCTTTACACCTTGACTTCTCCTGTTTTCCTCGTCGGAGTTCTGGAAGAAATGCAAATATAGGTTTTAGTTTGTTTAATTTTATTGGGTTCTTAAACCTCTCCATTTGAGGATATCAAAGAATAATTTCTTAAAAGATATTCTACTTGTCTTCAAAAATATATTGACTTAAACTTAGAGATTAAAAAAGAAAATGATCTCAAATTCTTATGCCCCAAAATTATGGGTATTAAATTTCCAAAATTTATATGCCAAACAACTGAATTTTTATCTTACTTATGTGTAAACAGGATTAGGGAACTTGATATTTGGTGATCCGTGTGAACTTTTACTGTCGATCCCCTGTTCTCTCTCTCTCTCTCTCTCTCTCTCTCTCAGTGCTTATTCTTCTTCGTTTCTTGTTTACCTGTCTCCTAATATATGGACTTGTTCACTAGATTTCTTTCCTATGTTGTTGTTAATGTTTATAAGCTTGTGTAAGATGTTCCCTTTATCCTTTTGTGTCATTTACAACCTTCTGCTTTGATAGATGGAGAAGTCAGATTACTACATCATTAGATGCGTGAATACAAGTTCTCTAACACGTTATTGAAAGCAATGGAATTGCTGGAATGTCCAGATATACATTCCAATAGCATAGAAATGATAAATGAGGACTTCGTGTGTTTTAAGAGTAAAATTAAACATACATGATTGAGTACCCTCATTCAAAAAGTTGGAGTATATGTTTATATTTCCTTTCTTTTGTTATACACGAATTTCGTATTTGTATAAACTCAAAAGAATATAGAATCAATTGAAAAACTGATGCATTTTTTTCCTCTTTGTATAGAAACATATGCATTTACTATTTTTGAATAATAGAAAGGTAATTATAATTAAAATGAAATCATATTTACTGGGAAGGGTAAGATTTTATCCTGTATTTCTTGTAATAATTTTGCTTGCAAATGCAGGCAGCATCGATCTTTCTGATATTTTATCAAGCATGGAGGAACAGATTGCAAAAGCCAGAGAACAGGCTCAAAGCAGAAAGGATATTTTGGATAAGGTGGAAAAATGGAAACATATGTCTGAAGAGGAAATCTGGCTTGATGAATATGAAAGGGTAACACTATACTTGCATTGCATTATTTGGTATTTCCTGGGCTACATGATTATATATTGCCTATGAAAGTATTCATTTGCTACGAAGTCTTTGGAACTCCTAATTTAAATCCACTTTCTTCAAAGCTGCGAACCAGTCCAATTTGTTATATTATCCGTGTTACAGTTAGTTGTTCAATGTTACTATTTTTTATTGTTGTTGGCGAATCTATTTTAATCATGATTTTTGACCAACCTATTTACTTAATATTTTCGAAACACGTGTCACTTCCATGACATGGCTCACTGCTTCATTCTACCCTATGATTGACACATTTTGCACAAGTTTCATTAGTAGGGCAATATGATACCCAATATGAAAGTTTTTGAAAAGAAAGAAAAATAACTTGTATTATTTTCTTATAATTGACTGATGAAAGTACACAATAAATAGCCTAAAAGTTCCAAGAAAAAAAGAATTCTAATCCTAATAAAACTCTTGAATTAAATCACTGAATTTGTTATAATAGATTCCGTTTTATTGAATTTAAATTTATATAACTCATCGTTAACAACTCCTAATTTCTCGACACTCCCCCTTAAGTTGGAGCGTAGATATCGATCATGCCCAACTTACTTATTAGAAATTCAAACCTCGGTCTCTGGAGTCCTTGTGTTAGAATGTCGGCTATTTATTATATAGTTGGGACAAATGGCAAGCATATGATTCCTGTCTCAAGTTTCTTCTTATAAAGTATCAATCTATTTCCACCTATTTCATCATGTCATGTAGCACTAGATTGTGTTCAATGCTGATTGCAGCTTTGTTGTCGCATTAAAGTTTCATAAGTTTTTTAGTAGTCTTTTCAAATCCTCCATCACATGTTTTAACTGGTTGCATCTTGTAAATTCCATGTGATATTACTCAGAACTCAGCTTCTTCATTGCTTCTGGCCACTACATTATGCTTTTTCGGTTTTTCCTCCTCCAAGTAAAAAGATTACCCAAAAAAAAAAAAAAAGGTGCATTACCTAGAGTTAGATCGTCTATCAATTATTGATCCAACCCAATCAGCATCTCTATAAACTTCAACTCTTCGCTGCTCACATTTCTTAAAGAATAATCCTTTTTATGGAGTACTCTTTAAGTATCTTGAGATCTTGTGGACAGTGTCAAGATGCTTAGCATATGGAGAATGCATAAATTGACTTACTATACTTGATGCGAAAGCCATGTCTTGTCAAGTATGTGACACATAAATTAACTTGCCAACCAACTTTTGGTATTTCATTGTTTCAATTGGAACCTTCTTTTCATTATCTCCAAGTTTCAAACTTAGCTCTATTGGTGTCTCAAAAGGTCTACAACCACTCATGCCGGTCTCTTTAGAAAGATCAAGTACATACTCCTTGATAAACTACAATTCCCTATTTTGATCGAGCAACCTCCGTACCAAGAAAGTATTTTAGTGATCTTAGATCTTTAATCTTAAATTCAAAGGCTGAGCATTTCTTAAGCCTATCTTTTTTGTCACGCGGTGAGGATGATATCATCTACAGTCACGATTAAGACAACTCTTCCTTCTGAGAACTTCATAAACTGTGTGTGATCTGTCTGTCATTGGGTATGTCTTTGGTATTTAATAGATTGATTTCTCAAACCATGCTCTAGGTGATTGTTTGAGACCGTACAAATTTTTTTTTTCAGCTTAGAGATATTTGAGACGAATCCCATATCGAATCCTATTGGAGACTCCATGTAGACTTTCTCTTCTAGATCACTATTCAAAAATGCATTTTTTACGTCCAGTTGTATTTGCTGGTCTATGTTCACAATAATTGAGAGAAGCACCCTTACTCTATCGAGCGTAGCTATTGGTGCAAATGTCTTTAAGTAATCTATGCTATAGGTTTGAGTGAACACTTTCGCTACAAATCTGGCTTATATTGGTCTAAGATGCCATCTACATTATATTTAACTGTAAACACCCACTTATAGCCTACGATCTTCTTTCCTATTGGCAGATCAACCACATCTGAAGTCTTATTTTTTCAAGTGCATTCATCTCCTCAAGAATTGCTTCCTTCCATTCAAAGCATCTTGTACACTTCTAGGAATTTATATACTGAAAAGTTGTGATGTGAAAGGAAGGAAATAAGGGGATAATCTGTCATAAGACACAAATCTAGACATGGGATGTTTAATACATTGCCGAACTCCTTTCCTATAAGCGATAGAAATTCCAATCTGAAAACTTTGGTCTTGAAGCATTGCTGTAAATTTGTATCTTCCTTACTCTGAGGATTTGTTTTTCACATGCAGATAGGAAGCCTAATTTTCTTCTTAATTGGTTTTGCAAACATTCTTGTTACTAAATGATCCTTAAATGGCATAGAAGAGGAATTTCTATTGTTTTTGTTATCTAAGTTGTTTGAATCCGCAACTTGACATAGTGTGGACTCGATTTGTGCATTGGTTTGAATTGGTACAGGTACTATTTCTATACTAGTTCAGCTAATGCTAGTACTTCCTAGAATAGAAATGTAATTTAGAGTAGTGTGCTCAATTTGAAAAATATTCCCAAAATCTTCATATTAACTCTCATTCTCCCCTTGAAGATGTTCATCTTCTGAAAAAAATTTATTTCGAAAAATGCCACATCCATTGTAACAAAATATTTTCGTGAAGTTGGGTCAAAACGCTTATATCCCTTTTGAGTTGGTCGTAGTCAACGAAAACACATTTTTACTAGAATATTCTTTCTTTCTTTCACACCATATTCATGAGCTTTGAATGCCATTTTCTACAAAACATTTTCCTAGAATTTTGTTAAAGTACTCTTTTCCATTATCACTTAGAAAAATTTAAATTCTTGCCTGAAACCAAGTTTTCACTATTATGGAAATCTTAGAGAGCTTGTTCTGCATCAGATTTTTCCCTCAACAAATACACCCATGCTATCCTCGTGTGATTATCAATAAATGTGATAAACCATCTTTTAAACAACGCAATTAATCATAGAGAATGGTTCATTGGGTTTATATGGTTGTGAAGGAAAAGAGGCACAATTATGTTTTGCTAATTCACAAATTTCACATTGAAATGACGATGGATTTTTATTGATAAATGAACATGGAAACAAATACTTTAGATACTGAAAAGTAGGATGTCCAACCTTAAATGCCACAACATAATTTTATTTTCACTAATAACAAAATAGAATTGAAACAAGTGTCTTGAGTTTGTCTTTTCAAAACTGATCCATTTTCAGTGAAAGAGAGTCCTCTCTTTTGTTTAGCACTTCCAATTGTCTTTCCCGAGTTCAAGTCCTGAAATTCACAATGAGATTGAAAAAAATGAGCTTTACATTTCATATCATGAGTTAATTTACTAATGGACTAGAGATTACACGACATGTTAGGGACATGAAGGACATCGTGACGAGTGATAAGTAGTGAAATAACGATAGAGCATTCTCAGCTATAGCTGAAAGAGATCCGTTAGCTGTTTTTAATTTTTTTTGGTTCCCTGCACAAAAATTATAGAAACAAACAATTTTGAAGATCTTGTCTTATGGTTAGTTACACCTGAATTGATAATACATGGGTGATTGAAATTGTGACAAACACTTACTAAGGCAGCGGAGAGATAATTACCTTTTTAGCAAAGGAACATGAGGGAGAGGAATTTACGGACAGATTAGAGGATTGAAGAAGTTTTCACAGGATGTCTAATTGTTCCTTTGTGAATGGAAGCTTTTCTGAAGAAATTGTTGACTTTGATTATAGTTTAAGGCTTGGAATGTGCAGCTATTCCTTTCTTCTTCCAGTTTGGCAGCTTTCCATGTAATTTCCAACATGTTTCCCGTGTATGCCCTGGCTTCTTGAAATGGTCTTACCAGGGCTTCTCAGCTCGCTTCAATTCCTCCTTTCTCCATCAAATTAAAATCCTCTGGAAATCAGTGCTGAATTTTCAATTTCAGCTACAATCACTGACTTGGTCATGATGAAGTGTCTTCGTTTCTCCTCATCGCTTCCAAGAAAACTTCACATATGTTTGGGACAGACTTTTGACTTAGAATTCACCCTCACACTTCATCTAGCTCTCAGTTAAGGCCTGCAAGAAAATATATACTCGTTCATCCTCCTCTCTTTTTTTGATATCTTAACTGCCACGCTCTCGTATTCTTCATAATAGCATTATCAAATTCCCGCCAGTGTTACTTTTTCATGATAGTATGCAGTTGCTCTTGATCTCCCTGCTTTAAGTGCCATAACCAAGTCTTCAGTTCAAAAACCAGAGATGAATTTCCAATTCAGAATATGTGTCACGAACTGCTTCCCGCAACACATTGACAGTTTGAATATATAGGAAAGGTTGTCCTATTGCAGGCTCCCTGGAGTTGACCAGCCAAGCTGTAGCCATGGACTTTTCGGTTTTTCATGCTTTAAGGTTGGGATCATTAGCTACAGGTTTCTTTACCTAACCAGTCAAGTGACCAAATTTTCCTTTTCCATCTATCACAATCTTCACTGTTTGTGCCCACTCTAGGTAATTTTTACAATTTAATTTGTGAGCTGTTTACTGCAAGGAATAATTGACTATCGAAGTTGAAAAATATGCTCTGATATTTGAGGATGAGGTAGGGGCACTTTCGGCGGCTTCCCCTGAGGATGCTAAGCTTCTAATTGCCTCGATATTGGCTGTTTTGACAATTGAAACTTCGGGTGACAACCAAAACTCTGATATTATGAAAGTTTTTGAAAAGAAAGAAAAATAACACATCCTTATATTTTTCTTATAATTGACTGCTGAAAGTACATAATAAATCGCCTAAGAATTGCAGGAGAGAAATAAATCTGGTCCTAACAAAACTCCTAAGTTAAAGCACTGAATCTGCTATAACAGATTATGTTTTATTGAATTAATCCCTTATAACATATTCTATTTTGTTGAAAGCTAACAAACTCCTAATATCTCGACACAATAAATGATTCATCATCCTTTGACATGTATTAAATTTTGGTCATTCTAGTTTATTTAGTGATATATTTATGTTGGATGAATTGAAGACTTACACTCGAAGAAATTAACAGTTTTTAAAAGTTAAATGTCTAAAGGGAA
>CAIGRH010004025.1:0-11462 GCA_903798295.1 Fraxinus nigra | reverse complement strand
TGACATTTTAGTGTGTCACGATGGATATTTGCTATTGTTGTTCAATCCTTGTGATGGTATTAATTTGTTTAGTTATTATTTGACAGACGGAGAAATTGAGGCATTTTGGATATATTGAATTATCAATAGTACTTTTGCATGTTGATTAAGCTCATGAGTTATGTAATGTTTGACTCAACATGCTTTACTTTCTCTTGGAANCATTACATGCATGGTGGTGCCATGGTGGTCTTTCAATGACTTCATTTCATCAGAAAAGGAAGAAACTTTCTGTGACATTTTAGTGTGTCACGATGGATATTTGCTATTGTTGTTCAATCCTTGTGATGGTATTAATTTGTTTAGTTATTATTTGACAGACGGAGAAATTGAGGCATTTTGGATATATTGAATTATCAATAGTACTTTTGCATGTTGATTAAGCTCATGAGTTATGTAATGTTTGACTCAACATGCTTTACTTTCTCTTGGAATTCATTATTCGATAGTCATGCTTATTTTTGGATGGTCTTAAAAAATAGTTAAATTCTTTATTATTCAATTCTGGAATTACAAAAATTATAATGGGTATCGTGCAATGCACGATCCACGCTAGTTTTTTAAAAAAGGCAGAACCTGGAAAGACAATTCCCACCAAAATGGTGAGAATTTATTTTTCACAAAACCAATGCATTTGTAAGCGTGTGGGCAAAAGCAAGAAAGGAAATTCTAGGGTGAAAAAAGCCAATCAAACAAGCCAAAAGTAGGAAAATGGAAAATAAATTCTTACTTCCCTAGAAAATGGAGTGAATCAAACAGACCCTGAGAACATCCAAGCAAATTCTTAACCTCAAAATTGAATTTTGACTTTTCAAAAGACATGTCACACGTCCAAAGTATTCTTTTTGGTTGAATTATTATTGATTTTCAAACATGAAATATTTTCAAAAGACACGTCGCTATTTTTAACGTTCATGTAGGGTTGCAAATTTTACGTTTTGTAACATTAAAACTAAATTGAAGATAAATTAAAACTGAGTTACCCAATTGAAATTCACTCAAAATTCAAAAAATGAAAGTAACCCATTAATTTAAAAAAACCAAAGTATTGATTTTGATTTAAATTAAAATCGAGATTTTAATCCCTACCAAAAAGAGACATATTTGGACTATAAAAAAGCTCCACCATCATCTATTATTTTCATTTTTTTAAATCATTGAGAATTTCGTTGTCTGTCAACAAAGAGCTGCTTAAGAGTTTTACACAATGCAATTCTATAGTTATTATCACCAGAAATTCTCAATCACCTCAACCATGCATGCTTTTAATGTAAAAAACACGTAGTTTAAATCTAGAGTTGAGAATATGTCAAAAGCCTTCTCCACAACTGAAACAAATTCATCAATTGTAGTTGGAGTCCCTTAACGTTGAAGTGAATAAATAGCTCTAGAGAAACCAAGATTCACGATGTTCATATCGGGATTGTTTGGAAGGCAACAACATAAACGAATGTCTAATCTACCTTTGCATTATCGGGTTGAATGCAAGGTGTCCTAGAACATGGTCGCTTTTTCTTTAAGTGAATGCAACATTTTTCTTGATTAAACATGATCAAATAAAATCTTTAGTGACCGACAAAATTGACTTTGTCTTCAAAGTCCTCGCTCTATGGTTTTTACTATTTCGCTTGTCTGCTTCCTTAAACATAAATCGCCATTGTCCAACTTTAACATTGAATTCTTTATTGGAAGTGCATCAAATCATGGACGAGGAACAGGAGTAGAAAACATAAATGTCTGTTCTCTTTATTGTTTTTAGGCCATTTTCAGTTTTCGAAAATAATGAAAACAAGCTTACTTACCTATGTTCAAAAACGAATTTCCAAAAACGAGTTTAAAATTTACAAAGAAAACGGAAAACGCCAAAAAAGTTGTTTGGCTGTTTTCAGTTAAAAACAAACCAAAGCTATCTTTTTTATTTTTGAAAATAATTTTTCAAAATGATAAAAATAACGCGTTTTCAACAATCTCAAAATGGACACTCAAAACACAAAACTCAAAACTGAAATACGAAGAGAACAACCCCTAATCTTTGTAATAAATCTTTTACTGAAAGGGCCCCATTTCATTTTGATGGAGATAATACTTTTGTGGGGTCTTAGACATATAAAATCATTTTTCATCGATATGAATTTGATGTGCACATTAACGTTTGTAGTAGTAGAACAATTTGTGTCAAGCCAAGTCCGGGAAACTAATCTAGTAGAACAATTTGGAACTTTCAAAATGACACCTCTTGCTAACTTTTCGTAGTTACTTTCTTGGAGCAACACAATTGAAATTTTCATTTTTTGCTTCAACGATATAAGAGTTCTATTTGAACTAGAAATAATCTTTTTAAGACATTTTATCCTATTTTAACTCGACATTGGTTGAAACATACCGAAGTCACTGATGTAAACTATTCAAACATACGTCTCCTCTACTTCAAACTTGAATCTCTCACTCACACAGAAGACACACAGTTGAAAGCCCTAATCTCTCCACCGGTGTAATTTCGATTCTGGTACCGATTATTATGTCATCACCGCCGCCGGATTTCGAAGCCCGGCAGCTCAGCCTACCAAAAGCCATCCATACTCTATCCCCACGCATCACCTCCCTGCTCTATGATCCCAATTCCCAATCACTCGCCCTACGCCATTCCGATTCCTCTTTCTCTCTCTACTCTTCTATTTCACCGCTTTCTCTCTCCTCCATTCCCCCCTCATCCCAGATTACAGTTCCGTCTCCTACCTCTTCCGCTACCTTTTTCCACCTCCAAACCGCCAATTCATCCGCCACTATCTTCCTCACCTCCTCCCCTCTACTCCGCCCCTCGGCTGATACCCTGTTTCGGTTCTATCTCCTACGGAAAT
Organism: Fraxinus nigra; assembly: GCA_903798295.1. Lineage (NCBI taxonomy): Eukaryota > Viridiplantae > Streptophyta > Magnoliopsida > Lamiales > Oleaceae > Fraxinus > Fraxinus nigra. Next base: position 8,565 of record CAIGRH010004025.1, on the reverse strand, counting down.
CCAACGACCGGTTTAGTAGAATTAGAGTTTTTTCCAATCATGGGGACCTGTATTTTGATGAAAATAAGTTTGGAGTTGTATTTAAGGTCAACCATGGGGTGTCGGTGAAGTTATCTGGTGGGATTAATGTGTTTTCAATGTATTCGGTCTCGAATTTGAAGATTTGGGTTTTTGCTGTGAGGATGGATGGGGATGATGGAGATGGAGGAGTTTTGAAATTGATGAAGTGTGCGGTGATCGATTGTTGTTTTCCGGTTTTCACAATGAGGGTTCTGTCGGGGTACTTGATTCTGGGGGAAGAGAATGGGGTTAGGGTTTTTCCGCTGCGACCTTTGGTGAAAGGGAAAGTAAGAAAGGAGAAGAGAGTCGGTAAAAGATTGAATTTGCAGAATGGGTTGATTAATGGAGCTGATGCTGCAAATGGTTGTGCAAATAGCAGCGGAGGAAGAGTTCCAAGTGCAGAGGAGGATTTGAATTTGGTGTCTAGTAAGGGTGGAAAGAGTGAGAAGCATTCTGATAGTGGTGAGTTTTCCGATTATTCCTTGTTGTATGTTTTGCTATGCTTGGTCATCTATTTTCTTGTTTGACAATATTTTTATTTTTTTTGCTTAAAAAATTGTCAAAGCCTCAAAATTTATTGCCTGTGGCCAGGAACTTTTTGAACCTTATAAGTTGCATTTGTGCTCTAAAGATATATTTGCTTGAATTGATAGATTTTTTAATGATGTGGATTTCAATGTTTACCATATGGTCATGGTTTATGTGAAGAAACAAGTAAAATTCCAGTGTAGTAGTATGAGAGTCCAACAAATTAGATGTAGGTTTCGTATTTGTAACCAGCAGAAATACAAAAAGGATAACCGAGAGGAAAGAGAATTATTTCTGGACATACCACAATCGGCTGTACTATCTTGTAATTAATAATACGAGTTTTGCTGTAGAAGTTATGTGCTTCATTTGTGCCGCTAGTAGCTGTGCTTTAAGTGCATTTGTTGTTAGGCTATAAACACGACTGCTGCACCCTATGATTGTTTCTTCGCTTGAATCTGTCAGCATTTGCTTTGACTGTAGACATCTTCATAACTGGCTTGGATTTGGAGATTCTAGCATTTTCCCTGAAAATAATGAAATGATGGGTTTTTAATTTATTATAGCAGGTCTTTCTGTGTTGTGATTCTTGTGAATGCTATTGGCTTATTGCAAAATCTAATGCATGTTGAACATGCTCCTGCAAAATAAAAAGCAATTTTAACTTCCCTTTTACCTCGAGAACACATATTTTCCTCCTCTATCTGAAACTGTGATTCCATTTCTCTGAGAATGCCCGGGGGTCTTAAAAATAGTTTGGGTGGGGTCTTTTATTGTCTTATCTGTCCCTGGAATAAGAAAGATTAGATTGCGATCTCGCGGGACCCCTTTTTATTTCATGGAAGTCCCTCTCAGAGGAAAGGGGCTGTAGGTGATGTCTTCTTTCGTTTCTCAACGTTGAAGCAATACCAAGTGCTCGTCAACCATTACTTGACCATGCAATTTGATGAATCATACTTGCTACCCTCACATGCAAATAGTATTTGGAAAACTTGTTACTTTGTTAACTAGTTCATAGTGACATCTAGAAAAGAAACATAATTATCCATTATGACAAGTATTTATACTTCTCACAATACATGTGCTAATTATGAGTATATGGAATGGAAAGTTAACAACTGAGAAAATAGTCTCTACAATTCAATATAATGCCAAGAATTGAAGATGTCAGAAGAATTACTAGCACAAAAAGGAGAAAAAACAAATTATAATTTTGATGATATATTTTGTCATTCGTCCAATTTTGCTGTTAAGGGCTAATACCGCTGACATGATTGAAAGTTGAGCTCGTATATATATTGTATAGTCAATGATTTATGTCTAATACGGTGCCACATTTGCGGGATATGAGAACTTCTTAGCCCGTGTTTGAACCAAATTAAAATTTTCATTTTTATTTTTCTACTCATTTTCAACCACACATTTTTCAATAAAATAATATTTTCCATCACATTAATAACTTTTCCTTCTTTTTCAACCACACATTCTCCATCAATCTACTATTTCAGAATACATTCTTCCAAAATAATGTAGCTCAAACACACCCTAAAACTTAAAAAAAAAAAAAAATAAATTTGTTTGGTACACATTAAAATTTTCATTCTCATTTTTCTACTCATTTTTAACCTCACATTATTCAATAAAATAATATTTTCCATCACATCAATAATTTTTCCTTCATTTTCAACCACACATTTTCCATCAATCTACTATTCCAAAATACATTCTTTCAAAATAATGTGGCTCAAACGCACCTTTAATCTAACTTTTCGAATGTCATTATTATTATTCACGACGAGTAAAAATGTTTTGCGTTCCTTATCTCATTTAATCAAAATTTTCTACACTGTGCATTAATTATTAGTTGTTTATTTTTAAACTTCTAACCCTAAGGTTGGTTACTATTTTATGATCGATGTATGTTATAATAATCTGCCTAGGCTATCTCTTATTCATATTTACTCTTTCTTGGTTGTAGGGGCCTTGTAGCAGTTGGTTCACTTTGTCCCTCACAGTGCTATTCCTAGCTTTATTTCTTTGTTGTTCAAGTCGATTTGATTTTCTCTGGAACAATAACATTGGGAACTTTGTCGTTGAACTAATCTTTATTTTGAAATTTGAATTCGGCCTTAATAAACTAGAGTTATGAACTTATCTAGGGGATTTAAGCTATCATATGCATAGCTTAACATTTACTACCATTTTGATAGTATAATGGTTCATTGAGAACATCAAGTATGCCTCGTACCACTGCCCCTGTGTGGTGGTCTTCTTAATTAACTAATGTAAATGGTTTTGGTATACGAGAAATTTAGAGGAAAATATTAGTAGTTAAAACGGAGGACAATTTTCTTTAAAGGAGGTTGTGTCTGAGGATGGGACCAAACTACATTGTTTCGTCTATCTTGGTCGAATAATACATGGAAGAAATTTTGTTTTAATTTTTTTGGTCTCATGTACACACTATAGGTTAAAGACTTCAACTTTCAAAATGGATAACTAAATAAGGGGTGACTATTGAGAATAATTCTTATAATTTTAATCATGATTATTTATTTTCCAAACTTGGATTATTTATCATTCTTTGAGATAGTTATATTAATATCACCCTCCCATTATCAGTTAGTACCCAGTTTGCAAGTTTAATAGTCTACTCCTTGTTTCGATGTGGGAACATAGTGGTAGGAAAGAAATAAGATAGTTTTATTAATTTTGTTTCTTTTATTAGAATGGAAGAAAAGAAAAAAGGCGAGGACAACTTTTAATTTCTGTTCGTCATTTCTTTCGTTCCCTTTTCTAGTTATTTTGTTGTTATTTCTTCATGGGAGATTCACACAAGTGATGCTTCACTCAATGATACACAGTTAAGTCATGATAAACTTTTTGTGGAGAAGTCCTATTATCTAAGTTACTCTCAGATGTCATACACGCTGTAGATTATATAATTTATTCTAACTTTGCACTTTTGAAGAGTTCCTACTACAGATATTGTTCTCCACTCACCGAGACAGAAGTTTTCATTTTTTTAAAGTGCCACGTCTTCTATATCGTCTTGTTCCTTAAATGATGTGAAGCTGCTATTGCTTAGGAAAATGTGCTTTTGCTGGATAAATAAATCAGGATCAATGATTGATTATTTTGTGAATCACAATAAATTCATGGGTTGTACATATGAATTAAATATTGAGAGCTTCGAAAGGGTGCTGTTACCTTGGGCTAGTTGTACTATACTTTCTCTGAATTCTATGTCTTATTAACTATCTGTAGCTGCCCTGTTACAGTTAAGTAATCTTCATTGCAGAATTGGTACTTTTCTAATAAATTTGTGATGTTTGTAGACCCAAATTTTACCTGTTATTCATTGGATGAGGTTTTTGTAATAGGCCTCTGAAACTGTTTATTTTGCCATTGCTACAGCTGCTGATTGTGCATTGTAACTTGCAGTAAAGTTGAGGTCTATAAAACTTAGGCAAGACTCTAGGGATAATGGTGCATGTTTTGTGGCTTTCAAGAGAGATGATGTTGAAAGTTCAATATCAGTGAAGATGCATGGGAAATCAGCAAAGGCAATATCCATGCAGGCGCTATCGGCAGACAAATTCCTGATTTTAGACTCTGTTGGAGATCTACACCTTTTGTGCCTCCATTATTCTGTCCGTGGATTGGAAGCTCCTTGTCACATGAAACAATTAACCCAGACGATGAAAGTTATAAAGCTGGCGGTTCTTTGTGATGTTCCCTCAGGTATGCTTGCTTCATTTCTCTTGAAGTCTTAAATCTTAATTAGATTGTGCATAAGCATAATCAAACATCTTATTTAATTGACACGAGTTTTTATTGAAGTTCTGATAGCTGTAAATAGGCAATAACCTCGAACAATATGACCACATACTTTCTCCAACTTTTTTGCATCCGACTTTAGCTTCGTAAGAAAATAAGAAAATCTGATAATGGCATCACAATCTGGAACTGAAATACCTCTTGCCATCAAGATGCAGCCGAACAAACTGTTTGGATATCAGATGGACATTATACTGTACACCGGATGGTAATGTCTGGCATGGATACTTCTACTGATGAAACGAAAAGTAAAGACAGCGAGGAAAAGCTCATTCAAACCTCAGGTTCCAATTTTCTTCATGTCCACATCTGCAGAGTTTCTTTCTTGGCATTCATGCATAGTTTAATCAACAATATAAAAAAGTGGCATGTTTAGGTAAAAAAATTAATGCATTGATTGTTTCTAACCAAAATGGTCAGATAATAACTGCATAATGATTGTTCTGGACTTCAAATGCCGCGATATTCTGGCTTCAGCAAATGCCTTCTCATTTAGTTTGCTGCTGGTCGTTTGATTAATAGTACTTGCACATGTAGCTTCTAATATGCATTCAATGACTTAGTTTGTAGTTCTCCATCACACTATTTGAAAGAGTTTATCATACAGTTACCCAATTTTTTTTTTCCCCTTAGTAAATCAGCGTTGGTTTCCAATAGGTGGAGTTTTAATGCCGGCTTATAACTGAAACTGGAGTTTATGACCCCGATATTTGATGAATAAATCTTGTGTAGTTTAGCTAAAACTATTCTTTAGTTTTTTACAACCCATTCATGGTATTGACTACTAAATATTGAAACTGGACCTGTTCTATGTACTCATACATATTGTAATTAATGTTTTTGCTAGTGACACAAGCAATTTTCGCCAGTGAAAAAATCCATGAAATGGTGCCTTTGGCTGCAAATGCAATATTGATTCTTGGACAAGGTATGATGTGGATAAGTACCATTTCTTTATATGATACCAATATTGAATTTCACTGTTCCTGTTCCTGTTCCTGTTCCTTCTTTATTTCAATTTTGTTTTGTCACATCTAGTCTAGTTTTGTTTAGAGAAGGAAAACGTTTCTCTCATTTTTAGCTGCTAGTGGTGGAGAAACGCCGGTGCACTGCAAATTATCTTCAATGAGAAACTATTTTGTCGGCACTGTTCTCCGGGTGGGGGGTGCTGAAAATGATTATTAGTTTTGTCTCAGTCCTTATCTTTTTTGTTCTCTCGACAAATTTCGTGTCTGTTATTTCAGGAAGCATGTTTGCATATGCCATTTCCTGACCTTGTCAAGTGGTTCTGTCTTCAAAGTGGTGAGTCTTTATTTTTGTCTTTCTCATTGTATGCAGAAGCTTCTTCGGCTCCTTCCAATGATATTCAAGAACTTTTTTGTACCAGATATAGGTGGGTATCAAAAAAATTTCCTCATGGTCGCACGATTCTTGCTTTAAAGAACGTTAGAACAAAAGTAGTGATTTCTTTTTTGATGGTTGTAAATTTTTAGACTAAGGCATTACTTTTCCTTTATTTCAAATTTTTTGCAGGTCATGTTTCATTGGGTAGCTGATCTCTTCCACTTGAATGGTTTCCCTGCATATTTGTTTTGTTGGAAAAGGCAAGTTTTCTTCTCTATGCTCAATATAGTTTTGAGTCCAGAGTTGTCAAATTCTTCGAGCCTAGATCACTTTGTAATTCAATTTATTTAGGTCGTAATTTTTAGCTGTCTTGGACTGTTTCACTTAGCCTATGTTGGTCTCATGTTTATAAACTATTTATAAACTCTCTAGCCACTGTGTATTCAAACATTTCGAGGGATTCACAAATACTATTCACTTTTCCACTACTAATTTGTATATATTTATAATTTAAACTGTTTATAAGCACTTCCCTAACATGGTTTTAATCTCTTTGTTTTTCATCTCTTCTTGTTTAGTCTGGAGTTGCAGTTGTCTACTATGTGCAATGGTGCATATCAGTTCGAGGATGCTGAGCTCTTGAAGTATGTATAATCATGAACAAATTTGTGCTCTCAAAAACTGCCAAATTTGAACGTTGTAGCAGAGTTTCACTCTTAAATTAAGTTCCTTTGGTCCATGTGGGGATTAATTTTATCTTCTTGGACTGGATAGAAATCTGGTTGCATGATGCATACTGTTAGAGGACAAAAGGCGGACCTGATAGCAACAAAGGAAGACATTGTTATAAGACCTCTGAAATTTGCAGAAAAAGTCAAATGATTGTCATTGCAATTTAAATTCTAAATTTTTAAGTAAAAGCGTAAAATCTTGGTTTGTACTTCACGCAAATATTCAATAGATCCTTCAGGTGTTTACCATTTTGATAATTCTGCTGTAATGTTGATGGATTGGGATGGTTAGTGGATTTAGTTCCTTCTCTTACGAAGAGTATTGATGAATTTAGATTTCAGGTTTTGGAAATGATTATCTGGAAATAAAGTTATGATTTGTTTTGATGGACCAAGTATCTGAAGTAGTATTTTGTCAGATTCTTGTTAAGGAGCTTGTCTATTTATTGGTAGATGATATATATTTCTCCTTTCATTCATTACTTACGTGTCCCTGCATGAGTCTCATCTTCACGTTTTCTCTTAAATTGATGCAATCTCACGAGGTTGACAGTTTATCTGCAGAAGTATTAATGATATCCCATTCCGCTGGAGGATGGAATGGTCAGACTGCTGACCAAGATTCACTCAGTGACTTATGAAGCCTCTTCTGTGGCCGGCTCGGTAATGCTGGGACGAAACTTGGTGGTAATTTGGAAGCCCTGTGTGCTGGTTCACTGCTTTATACAATTTCCTCAGATGTAGTGCTTTTCTGCTTATGTTGATTTTTAAGTTCTCGTTGAACTCTTTTGCATGTCTGCCTGAAAGTCCCAAGGTGTAACTTTGCTGCAATATTTTGTGTTCACATCAATTTGCTCTGTATTGTAGCTACCTGGTTTACTGAGTAATTTATCAAAGCAATATAACTTTCTTTAGCCTCTTTGTTATTGATTATGTGGATAATCTCAAAATTGAATTTTTCATGTGGCAAGGGATATTTGTTTTCCTGCCTATGAAAAGATTATCAAACTGGAATTCTTTGATACATATATTTTGGGTGTCAAATCGGACTTCGATCGTACCTCGCTGACCGGGAGGGTTAGTTCAAACCTGGTACAACCCGGGCTATGCTCAGACCGACCATGGACCAACCTGTCCTCTTTTCTTTTCCTAACTGCAAGATAGACCTGTGAGCAGGGCTGGGCTAGATAGTCCCAACCTCGATCCGTTTTGACACCACCACGTATAAGGGTGTGTGGTGTGTGCGCATGTGTACATGAGATTTGATTGGTCCCCTGGATTTTGGAGTACAGATGAGCCAGGCTATTGTAATTATTAGTGGTCAGCAATGAATTTAGGTGGAAGAAGATTTTGACAAGACTTGGAGAACGTGGTCCTTGAGGTATAAATTAATCAGAAGTTTTCTTAACAAGCACTGAACTATTAAGAGAATGAAATCTAACTCTCTTTTAATTTTTTCATGAAGTCTCAGATTTTTCATAACCCCCAAGTTAATATCGATTCGATTATCAAAAAGCTTATACAAACTCAAAAGTAAATGTTAGGAATTTGAGCATTGTCAAATAGTTTCAAGGTTAATTGTCTATGTGCACTGATAGCAATGTTAGCTACATAGCGTCTAGTGAAAGAATAGACATGCGCCTAAGACGTCCTTTCCTACTTGAGTGCATTGGACATCACATAATCCGAGGTCTCTATCCCATTGAAGTCACTGTTCAGTAGATGTTATTTCAAATAGATTTAACATCGGGCTAGACTTAGTTGACGTAAAGGTCAATATGAAAGTAGTTGGAATTATTGACAACTAGAGCTTTTCAAAAATGTACTTAATAAATACGTAATATGGAGTTAACACAAATTGAGTAATCTAAGCACTTGTATGGCTACGGTTTATAATCGATCAAATTATTTTGCATTTACATATTTTATAGAATCAACGAGTTCTATTTATTTATTCATCACTCATTTCTATTTATTTATAATTTAAACTGGTTATAATTACTTTATAAACGTACTTTTAGGGTTCATTTGACAGACAAAGATGGAAAGGAATTTCAATTCC
>CAIGRH010004021.1:0-16067 GCA_903798295.1 Fraxinus nigra | reverse complement strand
CTTCAAAACCAAGAAAAGAGGCGCGTGAGGGATGGGAAGGGAAAACGAATTCTGGAGAAAGTTTTTGCTATCAAACACCACAAAATGTGGAAAATGGAAAACGATTTCCAACTTCCAAGGAAAATAAAGTGAATCAAACACGGCCTAAAAGATTTGTTGGAAAATATGGATAGTGGATCATCCATGTTGGGTGACTCGACTTACAAGATATTCAAGTGGATTGAAAGGAGTAATTTGAACATGGAATTCAAACTTACAAGGCAGTTCAACCTCCATTAACTACCTTACAACCTCCATGAACTTGTCTTGTTTTTTGGGAGGTAAAAAGATAGTAGAAAACTGTAAAATACTCCATTCGTCTCGTTTATATAGGCTCACTTTTCTTATTTTCTTGTCCCAATTATGTAGTCTTGTTTCTTTACTAAAATTGTTTTATATCGTTCATTTACTAATATATCATTATTTCTTTACTACTTCCAATAATAATTTACTACTAGTTATTGATAATTAAATGAGGATAAACTAAGAAAGTTTTTAGCAAAAATTATTTTTCCAATAACATTAAATAAGATTTCTTAATCCGTGTGAAAAACAAAACAAACCTATATAAATGAGACATAGTGAGTATATATATAGGAAATTAAACTGTGGATAATAATCTCATTCCATTGTAATTGATATGGAGACCACAAGAATGCAATAAAAATGGTACTTTGGGACATTGAACAAAAAGTTGATTAACCATGAAGACTTGGGAATTTTCATTCTTTCAAGTATGAAATTTTGAATCGAAATTTATGTTAAAGACTACTATGAGTTCTTTCAAGATTATTTTAAATTGGTACTTTATTTATTTATTTATTTATTAAATTTTTATTATAATTTAGATGGTATATTTTACTCTTTTATTCAAAAGGCCAAGTAGTTTCAATATTATGTTTCTCGCAAGTTGTTTCTAGTTTATTTTATTTAATATAACAAGTAAATACTATATAAAATAATTCAAAGAAGACAAATTAGTCAAAGAATTTGATCCGAGACAAGAACTTGATCTTTTTTTTTCCTCGTGAAAAAAACTCATGCAAATTGGCACTCACATTGGGTTCGATTCAATTATGTCTGGCTCAGCCATCAGTCCAATCCACTAGTACACCAAAAAAATCTTTCAGAGGAGTATATTTACAAATGGATCCAAAACCAGACCATTAATCAAGTTCTAGTCATAGATCAAAAAGATGGCAAAAACCTCAAGAACTATCGCATAAATTACTCGAATAGAGACTAATCTAAACAGCCAACAACCGGACTCAAGCCACAGTTATCATATGCAAATGAACCACCAGAATACCCACTCAATCTATGAAAGAAAAAAAAAGGTCACGCAAGAGAGTGCCAGAAAACCAAAATCCCTTCTTATTCTCTCTATCGCCAGAAAACAACCGGAATGAATGAGAAAACCAAGAGTCACTCCAATGCATAAAACAAGGCTAAAAAAATCATAGCCATTAGATTTGATCAATAGTCCAAAATGAATGAGAGAAAGCACAGTCCAGGTATAAACAAACTAGCCAATTAGAAATGGCCACGTGGACACGACTTAAAAACTTCTAGTTCATCTATACAACCCTCCAAAAGACTCGTTGACTTTTACAACTCTTTTATAACAATCATATTCTTTTATAATAATCTTTTTGTCTAAAAATTGTCAATACAACATAAATCCTAACAGTTTCCACATGTCATCCTCACCTAGTTTTCGTCAAGCTTCAAATTCAAAGTCAAAATAAATTCTTATAAAGCATTTTTAAATTTCTCTATCTTTTCAGCGAGTTAAATAAAAAAAATCCATCACATTTTTAGTTTCAAAATTTCTCATGAGCAATCGCTCACATATATATTTTATATTACCCTGAAAATATTTTAAGAAACTAAATTTACCATTACCATCTATTCTCAATCCAACTTGAATCCACTTCAAACGACTTGAGAGACCACTCAAATTTACATCAAATTATTCATTGACTACTTTATACAAAGCATTTTCCAACAAAAACAACAATAAAAACCACTTAAAATGAAAGTGTAGATGTGAAGCCCCCTCTTTTGTGAGTGGGGTGGTGTACACTGTTGTCCTACGATATACAAATAGTAAAACCCTTACATCATACACAACAATCACCAAGTTAGATTCTTTCCTTGCCTAAAATAGAATTACAGGTTCATTTTGTGGACATTTTTATACTTATTACTCCCAAAGAGGAGATTTTTTGTTTTTCTAGGAATCCATAAATTAGGCATGTAGGACCCAAATTCTACTTCACCAAGCCCTTTTTTGAACTATTTTAGTCAAAGAATAAGTGGCAAATAAAGGGTCATCCAATACCACAAAAGGGAATTTCGTGAAAGAACATGAATATATTCTTCCATTAAATCATTCAAAGATTCAGATTTTCAAAAAGAGATTTTTGGGTCAAGAATTAGTCCTCCCCACTCACAGACACCTAGTCATAGGGGGAATTTCTGAGAACGTTACATGAAATCCAAAACACAATTCACTTGTTTCCTACGATGATATCTACAAAATATTTTAGTGTGAAAATAAAAATCAGATCACATTTTCTGCATCTAAGTTACGTTACAAGATTTAGATAATCATACTCGAATCTCTATTAAAATTTATTTTTGAAACAAGATTTCAAAATCAACTCGTGTTCAATTACTCTTCATCTCCAAACTTAGAAAAGGAAACGAAAGGTACATAATTACATGCACGTGTGCAAAGTTTAGTCTTTTCTTAACCTTTATTAGGATCAAAATTCTTGCCCAAACTATCACAAAGTTTAGACAATGGTAATGCAACTTATTTCTATATATTTTCTATCTTGGGTTGGAATGGACTCGATAGATTAAAATAAAGAGATTAAGTACTGTCATTCAATCTCCTTATAAGCACAAGATCATCATCATATCTAGTCGACATTGGATTTTTGTACTCAATCCAGTGAAGTACTACGTGTTCGTGGCTTACCATATTCTGTCTTTTGTTTTCTTTTGTTTTCTTTTATCAGTAATGACATATTTCGTAAAATGGACTCAACAATAATATATAAGACGAAAAAAGGAATAAGCTAAATCTTGTTCTATTGTATATTATTTGATATAGCCTATACCATACTTTGTTGCTACTTCCCTTCATCGTCTTTGCAAACAACATTTTTGGTTTAAGCCTCGTGATGTAAATATTCGAAGGAATCCAAGATTATGTTCCAAAACAAATAATTGGAAGTTCCAATAACATTTTAATGGCCTTCACCATGGAGTTATTCTTGATTCTATGACAGAATCACGACCATCAGTCAAGTGCCCGCAAATAAATGTCCGAATAAATGCGTCTAACATATATCCAATCACTATTCTACACATTCTCGAAGTACTTCTACTTGGTCAGTTAAGATCTTAGGTTGATCGATCACCTCATGTATGATCGGTTGCATATGAATTTTCCCTCATGACATCCTCCAATAATAATAAAAAAAAAAAAAAATTGATTCATTAGAATTTTTAATCGGGATGAAAAGTCGTTCAGGGAATACGTACTTGAAAACTACATAACTATATCTAAATATTATGTTACCATATGAAAAATTTCGCATTTAAAAACATGAAAAGTGTAAAAAAAAAAAAAAAAATTAATATTAGAGTACAAAATGAATTTGATGTTTCGTGAACAAGTCTCTCATTATCAATCAAATAGTTGACGACAAAGGTCTTGATGATTCCCTTATTTATAAATATTTGATTTGGTCAAAACTTGAAGAAGACTTGATCTTCTATAAATCCACGAATATTTAGACTCTTTTTCTATTTTATTTGGAATATTTTCTTTTTGTTTTCTTTCATATATTGCATATGCTACTAATTTTTCCATCTCATTTGAAAATTAAAATGCTTCATTTTTCATTTTACACCTCCAAATAAAGTTGTAGGCTCGTTTGAAACCGCCTTAAATTGTCCCTCGTTTAAAGAAAATCCTCTCCGTGAACTAGACAACAAGTCACCTTTCGTCCAACTATTTAAGTTCAATGCATTTATTCTTGTATACGAATAGCAAGAAATTGCCCTTTTAGGAGTGGTCGAGTTGGTAGAACATGTGAACGTAGAGATCGAAGGTAACGAGTTAAAATCCTCTCCCAATAGTTCCTCGATCAAGCCCGTCGTACCGAGCTTGCTTAGTGGGGTTTACCTCTCCTGTGTGGTTTGCGAGCTATTGCAAATGGAGCAGGGTTTACCCAGTGCGCACTCACAGTGGTCGGGCTTCAGCCCCTTCGAGGTGGTCAGCGCTCTGCGGCGGGTAACAGCAGTGAATTCCTACGTCATCAAAAAAAAAAAAAAAGCAAGAAACTAATTAAGCTCTTGTTTGAGCTCCATTATTTGAAAAAAATTGATTTTGGAATAGTATTTTTTAAAGATTGTGTGGTTAAAAAGTAATGATACTTTTTTGAGTTATGTATAATATTATTTTATTGAGAGAATATGTAATTGATAAGAGGAGAAAGAAAAGTGAATTAAAGTGATTTGTAACAATTTTTAGTGGCAAGACAATCAACGAGACAACTGAGCGTCTGAGCGATTGTTTTACAAAGTTTCGATAAAATTTTATGAAATTCATAATTTTTATCAGCTTTTTAACTATATCCCGTTTGGATTCATTACTTTTATCAAAATTTGTTAAAATTTTTATCAAAAACTTTCCTAAATAAACAGCAAATCTCAAATTGTACTCTACATGTAATTACAATTAGTTTAATGTGTGGCATTCGTACCAAAACAAGGGTCGTGACAAACAGTGCCGACATTATATGATGTAAAGGGGTGGTCCGAAACACTATTAACATATAATTAATGACGTTTTAATCCGTCATTGATTAGCATAAAGATTACGCAATTAAATCTGATTGGACTGCTCCAAATACAAACCCCACCTTCCTGTTTTCGTCATACAATCGTGCGGCGCTCCTCAAATCCGTCACTACAAATATTTATATTCGTATAATATAAATAATAATCATTATTATAAACCTTATTATTTTTTTATTTGGTGATATTTTACTTCTTAATGAAATTAAATACGCGTAGCTAATTAAATAACACAATCTCATATAGAATATGCTGCCCCGCTGAATAATTCTGAAGAATGAATTTAGACGTTTACGAGAGTTGCTTATGAATCATTGAAGATGTAGTTCTCTTTATTGAGTTTGAGATCATGAATCTTGTTTCTTTCTTTATCGAAGTTAGGACGAACCTATTGATTGAGTAATAGAAGCAAGGTGTACTTGGATTGGATCGGGCACTAGACTCAATAACTCTTTTTTTTTATTATTATTTTTTGAAGTAAATAAATAAATAAAATGGCGCGAGCCTGAAAAAGTCAAGCGTCGTTTCTCTTGACGAGCTAGTCGACGACTTGTTTCTTTTGATGAATTGATGTACGACTTATTTCTATAGACAACTTGATCCACGAACTAAGATTTGGGCAACCCGGCCCTTTCTAGAAGTACCCCTTAAAAGTTTTTACAAGTGATTGGCGTGTTAGAAATTTGATAAACTATGTTTCTTTCAAGTGAGCAAAAAATAAGCTGATCAAATATGCTTATAAGCCTCAAACAAGTTGATCTAAAAAATAAAAATATCATTTTACCCTTAAAATTTTATGGAATTACAAAATACTCTTACCTTTATATTCTAAATCATTAAACAAATTAAAGGGCACTTTGATAAATTCGTGTGAGTGGATGATAATACTTTAGTTAAATCCTACATTCCCATAATCACTCTACTTTTCACTTGGTCGAGCCCTATATATACCCTCATGCCCTTGTGTCCCCAAGCCAAGAAACTCAAAGCAAACTCCATTTTTCAGCTTAAATCTCTCTCTTTCTTCACCAAAATGAGATCAAATGAATTCGAAAGCGTCTGGCTTTTCGCCATAGCTTCAAAATGCAAATGTTTCACTTACATAAACTCCATAACCTTTGCATTTCTTCTTCTTCTATCATGGCTATGCATGAACTTGATTTTCTGGGCACACCCCGGTGGCCCAGCTTGGGGTAAATACAAATGGCGAAAACTCACTGGTACAAAGCCGATACCCGGCCCTAATGGTATCCCAATTATTGGAAGCATGAAACTCATGATGGGTTTAGCCCACCATAAACTTGCAGCCATGGCGGAATTTTGCAAAGCCAAGCGTCTAATGGCTTTCAGCCTTGGCGAAACACGCGTAATTGTTACATGCAATCCCGATGTTGCGAAAGAAATACTGAATAGTTCAACTTTTGCTGATCGTCCGATGAAAGAATCAGCCTATAATCTTATGTTCAATAGAGCCATCGGGTTCGCCACCTACGGTGTTTACTGGAGGAGCCTCCGTAGAATCTCCGCTGCCCACATGTTCTGTCCGAAGCAAATTAAGGCTTCGGAGTTTCAAAGGTCGGAGATTGCTAATCAGCTGGTAGCAATGTTTCGGGCTGAAAAGGGTGAGATTCGGGCCAGGGATGCTCTGAAACGGGCTTCTCTTAACAACATGATGTGCTCTGTCTTTGGTAAGAATTACAAGCTGGATTCTTACAATTATGAGACAAATGAATTGCAGAAATTGGTGGATGAAGGGTATGATTTGCTGGGTACAACGAATTGGTCTGATCATCTTCCTTTTTTGTCTGATTTCGACATCCAAAAGATCCGGTTAAGATGCTTCAACCTCGTACCCAAAGTGAACCGGTTTGTGGGCCGCATTATCGAAGAACACAAAGCGGAATCCGGCGAGCTTGGTCGTGATTTTGTTGATGTTTTGCTGTCTCTTCAAGGGCCTGATAGATTGTCGGAATCCGACATGATCGCCGTTCTTTGGGTATGCAAAAAAGGCCACAAACTACTCCAGTCCTTTTCTATGATTCGTGTTTAACTATAACTATAATTTTCCAATTATAAGTAGTTTACTTTTGCGGCTCACAACCCAAAAGGGAATACGGCTGAACTAAGTCAATTCAATAAGGTGGACGGCGAAAAAGGCCTCGATCGTAACTATATGATTAGATATCATAGTTAACCAAATAACTCTAGAAAACACTTACAAGTTCTTAAGGATTGATCGAATGAATATAATTTAGTAAAATGAATATGTATATATCCATCTCATAAGCTTGGTTTTTGTAAAATACGTTGAAATGGTTCGCTAGAACACCTAGTCATTTGTCTATGATATTAATCTTTTTCTTTTTATCCTATGTTGCAGGAAATGATATTTAGGGGTACTGATACTGTGGCAGTTTTGATAGAGTGGATATTGGCAAGATTGATGTTGATGCCCGATATCCAATCAAAGGTCCACAGTGAGTTGGACAAGGTTGTTGGAAGTTCACGTGCGGTGACGGAGACCGATTTGATGGAATTGGTATATTTGGCGGCGGTGATAAAGGAAGTATTGAGGTTGCATCCACCGGGTCCACTTCTATCTTGGGCCCGATTAGCGATAACTGACTCAATTATCGATGGATATCGTGTACCAGCTGGGACCACAGCAATGGTTAACATGTGGGCCATCACTAGGGATCCGGAAGTTTGGGATGATCCATTGGAATTTAAGCCGGAGAGGTTCTTAAGTGAGGCTCCAAATTCCGAATTCTCAGTGCTTGGATCTGATCTCAGGCTTGCACCATTTGGGTCTGGTCGAAGGTCTTGCCCAGGTAAGACGTTGGCTCTAACCACTGTCACGTTCTGGATGGCATCACTGTTGCATGAATTCGAGTTCAAGCCTTGTGGCCAAGTTAACTTATCTGAGGTGCTAAGGCTTTCGTGTGAAATGGCCAATCCATTGATGGTTAGGGTACGATCCAAGTGATCTATTTGCAGCTCAATGCAGATATAATTATAAAAAAGGAAGTGCAAGAACCCAAAATAGATGAGGAAAATGAAGAACTACTCGTGCATGAAAGCAACTTCAACCCCCACAAACCCTAAAAAAATAAAAACGTTCTCCAACCCTCTTTACCTCTTTGCTTTGTAAGTTGTTGTTGGTGATTTTATCTTTTTCTGTCTTTTATAAGAAGGATTGTTTATCTTTCACTCTATGTACATAAATATTGTCAGTGTAATGGTAAGTGCTATCTTCAATGTCACTCTCTAAATTGACTTCTGTTTACTCCATTTTTTAGGCTATATTTGGCCATCACATTAGACAGTACAAAAGATTATGCAAAAAAAAAATTCTAAGTGGTTGTTTGGTAAAGATTAAAATCAGATCTTTAGTTGATTTTGATAAAAGTTGATGAAATGATAAAATGTGTAGCTAAAATTAATTGCTGGCTTTGACTTAAGATTTTAATTGGATTTTAATCTAAACCAAACATGGGTTAAGTCTCCGTTCGATTTTGATTAAAATCTTAAATTAAATTCAACAATTAATTTCACTCACACATCTCATGAGACTCAAATTTTCAACCATACAATTTTATCGACTTTTATCATAATTTATTAAAAGTCTAATCTTAATTTATACCAAACACGACTAAATAGATAGTAGTAGTGTGGTTTAATGAGAATATTATTTATAATTTTTTTTTAATTCAGAAGAATGATATTTACAATTTTTTTTTTTTTATATCATGCATGCATAAACATGGTGTTATATATAACTTATTTGTATTATTTTCTTATTGATTTTCACATATAATAACTTTACAAGAGTGCTTTGTAATCTAAAAATTGTAAAGTAAAATTAAAATGAAATACATACAACTGGTTTATAAATAATTGAGTCATTATCAAGGATCGATCAAGATCACATTAGTGATGGTTTAGCTGTTTAAGTTTGATTATTAATAATAGAATATTTGAAGATAATATAAGGCATAAAATTAGAATGAATTGAATCAAAATTGAAACATAGCATTTCAGGTTGCATTAATAGAGAGATACACGACGGAAGGAATTGTTTTAATCTCGAACTACACCTTTAACAAGTACAGATTTATTTTTAAATTTTTTTCTGGAACACATCTTTCTTGAACTGGCTTATTCAAAAATGGCCTTATTCTGTGAAGATATATCTCTTCGAATAATTTGAAGTTGGTAAAGACGTACGCACCCCTTGTTTCAGTCAAAGTGAGTCCTTGGGGCCCCAAGACGTTACCTCATTGTTGACTTAGCTAACATATACTTCTTAAACCGCTTTTTGTTTCAAGTCATATCATAGCCGAACTCATTTCGACAGGGTCACTTTGACGCAGATGGCCATGAGAAGTGCAGCAATCTGATAGCACATCCCTTAGTAGATAATGAGGCAAGAAAAATTCTATTAGTACCTATTCTTTTACCCAACGGGTGCCTGAATTGACAAGTGGCGGCCATGACATTTGAAAAATAAAAAAGAGATTTTGAGTGCCAAACTACCCGAAGAGTTGACATATAATTAGCTCCAATGAAGGAGAAAAAAAATCCTCCATCACTCAAAAAAATACTTAATAAAATCATTTTTATCGTTACCTTTCATAGAATTCACGAATACTATCAATTCCTCCATCACTCATTTATCTCATTTTATAAGAGTATCTCCAAGAACTCACTATTATTATAAATCTCGTTTTGCAATATAAGTAATATCTATAGTAATCCAACGTTCTCTTTATTTTTAACACTTAATTTTACTACTCTTAATATGTATTTATTATTTTTTTCTAAATTTTATTTTCATCAACTTCCCTTCAAATTATTATGTTATATCCCTCCATTTTTTTTGTATATACTATTTTAGCTCTTGTTTGGTGGCATTTAATTTACTTTAATTTATTTATCATACTTATTTTTAGTCATATATTTACACAATAAAATATTTTATACGTAAATAAAAAATTCCTACTTTTTAACCACATTCTCCAAAAAAAAAAAAAAAATCAAAACATAGTTTTTTTATGATTATAGGCCACCAAACATGGGCTTAATTTGGTCAATATATGAAGAATTGAAAATTAAAATATTTTGAATACATTTAATTGTAAAGAGTGAGTTTGCTCTCCAAATTTAGACTTAGAGAGTCAAACACACTCTCTATATTAAAATGTTAATTTGAAAAGTATCTTTGAGTATAATTTTAAAGAGTATTTCACATTTAGAGAAACTTTTATAAATAATCCAATTACCATATTAGAGATATTCTAAATAAATTTACTAACCTATATAATGTGGGTTTTCTGCGGCAAAGAAAAAAGAGAATATATATAGTCCTTGTTTGATCTACATTATTTTCAAAATCCACATTTCTTTCTCTTTCTTTTTAATTAAATTTTTCAATAAAATAATATTACTCGTAAATCCAAAAAATATCTTTATTTTTAATCATAATTCTTCATCAATTTATTATTTCAAAATGCATTTTTAGAATAGAAATTGGGCTCAAACAGGGACAGTAAACTAATTAAATTTTAAAACAGATAGGGAAATACTAAAAATTAAAAAAATAAATAAATAAATAGTGGGCCCCTACTGGATGCCGTGGTCTAGATTAGATGGATTTCCAAGGTTTTTGGGATAAACAAGAGAACAGAGAGGAATATTTTCTAATTTTTAATTTTAAAGAAAATATTAATTAACTCGAGGGATATTTTCTCTAATAATAATTTCAAAATTATCAAACCTTTAATATTCATCGTGTCTACAACTTTAACATATTGAAATATTTAATCTCATCCGCCTATAAATTCAATGAGTGATGCTACTTGGCCAGGTCCATATTGGCTCTGGTAAGAAGAAGAATTCAAATTTCGTGACATCTCAAATATATATTTTTTAATTTAATTTAATTTAAGTTACGGTCTCGAGGGATGTGAGGAGCTATTAATAATATATAGAATGGGGGTTAGACTAAATCACAAGAAATAGGTTTGTTTACGCCATTGCTGATTAAGACTCGATTATTGTTAATGAATTAACAATTCTTTATATTAATATATTTGACCAATAGAATGAATTCTCTAACACTATCACATAATAAACCAATTATCTTCCTTTAATTATAGAAAATATTAAACAAGTAACAATGATAATGATATATAAATAAATTTTATATAGAAATATATGTTACAACGCGGAACATTTCTTTTCTTTTCTTCTTTTAAAAGAAAAGTCGACATGCTTAGGTAGAAATTTTGATAAATGTATGGAAGCGAAGAGAAATAAAGAATTTTGTAGAAAGTCTAAATTTGAAAGTTCGACTCCCATTGTACAAGAAGATATAAATTTGGATACTGAAACTGAGCTAGCCTCGATAAAAGTAAGAATGGATTTCTCGAAATCAATCATTAAAATTAAACCAACTTATAATGGTTTTGAGAATTGACTTAATTTTGTTAATTTTTGGCTTTGTAAATAGCCACCCTGTAAACGGGCTAGTCACCCCCGGTGCCACCCAATATTGACTGTATCTTCTACCAGCAAATTAAGAGTAAAGACAGTTAAAGAGACATGGAGCCTATGAAAAGGATGTAATGAAGAAACCCTACTCTGAAAAAGACTTCCTACCTATGCAAAGCAATTAAAATTTATCCAGCAAAGCAGAGAAAATCTAAACAAAAACAAACGTAACAGATGACATCTCATGTTTGGATAAGGAAAAATATTTTCCAAAAATGATATATATATATAGATTTTAAGTCTGTTTCAATCTTTTTCATTGATTATTCGTTTATGAAAGAAGTGTGGTTACCATAGTGTTAAATCTTGGTATAAACTAGGTTTAACAACTAATTAAACCAAATTGCTTAACATCTCTATGGTTAGTAAAAATATGGTACTTAATTTGGTTGTTACGGGCCATTTCAAAGTAGTCGTAATCGGGTGGGTTCTACGAAAATAAAAGATTCATAAAGATACATGTTTAATACTGACTTATCTATCGAGTAAGTGAGCATTACAGTTAAATAATGAGTTTTGATGAAATTGTAATTTTCGAGTCAAGAATAATCGTTAAAAAATATATGAGTTAAGAGCCACAATTCTTATATGAAAAGGACTTTTCAATTCATTGATGATCAAATTCCATGCTTTCGCCAATGAAGGCCCTGTCTTGTGGGAATTTTCTTGCACATTTTCAGTGATTTTTCAACCGTTGGTTAATCACTCAGCCATCATTTCGGACTAGTTATGAGAGATGTGGGGTCCAGCCATGGAAAATAACGGTAGGAAAAACATAGAAATTTTAGTCAAAATTGGTGCCAGACACACTCGAAATCAATCAGTGATTTGTCAAAAATTATTAGGTTACATTCTATCAAGTACGATCCACCCAAAATAAATTTTTAGTAGACTCAGAACTCGACGTGACCAATTGAAATGGACTAATGAGACATGAAAAGTACTTCTCAAAATATTCATCAGCAAATTGCATGTTTTTGAGAATGAAATCACCCAATAATTTGTTAAGTTGTCAATTACTATATATTTGGCCTCCGTTTGATCCTCATTATTGTAGAATGAGAATGAAAAATATAGTCTTTATTGGGTCCCACATAAGAGATAGAAATTCAAAATTGATAGCTTGATGTGATTGATAACGGTCACATTTTTCATTTTTATGGATGAAAATGAGAAACAAACGGATGCTTAATAGATAGAACTCGTCCCGAGTTATTTTAATAGGCTCAAAACTTGACTATCTACATATTCTCACTAGATTCCAAAATTCTCACTAATGATTTCGTTACAAAATTTTGATAGTCTTGCTATCAATTGGACTTAATCAATGTAAAATAAATATTCCCAACATAATTTGTATAAATTTGTGTGGAAAAGGTGGAGTACTATGAAGATTTTTAAATTCATATTACTTAGCCTTGCTATTTTGTGGTTAGCCCTAATTCATATGACTGGGTCAAAGTCTGTTGAAGTAAGCCTGTGTACTAAAATTTGAAGGGAAATGTACACAAATATAGTGCCCCATTTGGTAAGGATTAAAATCAAATTTTTTATTCTTATTCTACATAATATTATTTCTCACTTTAGTGAATGATAAGAAATGAACGAAAGAAAGGGATTAGCAACTTGAGAGAATATTTTGTGAGTGAAGACACATATATCACTAATCGACTCGATTTTAGGGATTTGATGGTAGGAGAATTTAGTTAAAAAGCTTAGCTAAAACAAAGTTTTAGGCTTAATTTGGTATTGTTGTGCTTTTTATGAGAATCAAATGTAACTGTGAAGAAAGAATCAGCAGGAAAACAATTAGATTAAGTGTTTGGTGAACTTTTGTTTCAAGATTGTTGTACGTTCAAAATCAATATTTGGGCGTTTGATAAATAAAATTGATTTATTATTGTGCGTGTATACACAGGGACGGACCCATTAAGGGTCCAGTGGGGGCAACTACCCCTACTGGGCCGTTAAACTTTTGCCTTTGAAAAAAAAAAAAAAAAAATTCCCCCTATATCACGTTCTCCTCGGCAGGCATTCGACTTCGGCTGCTCAATTCTCCTCACTCTCCACGTCCATACAAACCATTAAAGATAGTCATTGCTGGGGCAGGTGGGGGAAACTGGGAATAACATGTTTTATTTATCCTTAAAATTATTTTTCCCTTTTCTAATTCTTGAGCAAATAGATTAAAATTCTCGTGAATATTGCAGGTATACTAATTACAGATTACTAAAGGGAGTTCTTCTTTAAAGTGGAAATGCGGGCTGCGGATGTATGTTTTGGAACTGATACTAAAGTTGGTAAAATTTTGTGAACCTTAATTCACAATTTCACACACGTACACTTCTGCTTGGTGTAATGTATAAATTGTTGATATAGAACCTCAAGAACGGTTAAAGACAGAAATATTAAGAAAAAGCTTATGATAGTCTTGCAAGTTATTTTGTTTCCTGATGTTACAATAAAAAATAGAACCTTTGCTATTGATTCACCCTTTTACACCACGACTAAAATGGGTGATGAACTTTGTTTAGAAAGTTCTTTTTACTGTTGGTATATTTATGCATTGAATATTGTCTTTATTGTTTAAAATTATTTTTTACGTAATTCTGGATCATAATTATTTTCTTTTGTATTACTATTATAATTAGTAGTATTGTAATATTTATTTTTACTACTATTATAAATAGAAGTAATATTTCGTAAAAAATTATTATAAGATATTGTATTTACTAGAATTATTTTAAACTGTATAATAATTCTCAGAATTTGTAATATTGCAAAATAAAAGCAAAATCCATGTAGTAGAAAAATATCCAAATAAATTTAAATTATCTTTTATGTATCAGCCTTCCACAAAAATCAGTTTCTCTGCCACAAATAAAAAACCCAAACCAATACCATGAAGTTCAAATGGAGAGATCGATGCTAACATTGCTTGACTAGTGATTGTGGGTTTCCAGTGCCACAACATGCAGAAACTTGATGTCAGACCTTTGCATGCAAATTTCTAGGTTAATTTAGTCCCATTAGGACAAAACAAAAGTAGCAGCGAAAAGACTTAAAATAGGCATGTCCAGAAACTCTGATATACTACAGATAACCTCTCCGTTGTATTTTCTTATGTCGTAATTTACTGTATAATTTTTATGAGTGTGAATTGGAAAAGTCCTGCGATAACTAATCACGACACTATATGAAAATGCATATCAAAGAATTATATTGTTTCGAAATCGGTGTATTAAAAATGTACATTATGAAAAGTCATGAACTTTGAATATAGTGCAATCTAGATCATTAAATATGAATATGTTTCACACAATGGTCCACATTAAATTAAGTAAAAAGATACAACCTTTCCGAAAAGTCGCTTGAAAATCTATAAATAGGAATTCTTAATACTATATTTCCTACACCAGATAAATTCTCTAATCTCTTCAAAATATTCTATTATTTTTATTTTGTTGAAATTGACTTCCGTTCGAATTATTTTAAGAAACAAAATTCCGTCCGAGTAATTTTAGTTTGTGTTTATTTCGGTCGTGAAGAATACTGTCAACCCTTTGGTTTACTCGATAAAATTATTATTGTGCTATATTTATTTTAAAAGAAGCGTTGTATTTTGAGAATGAGACGTCCATTAGACCCTAATAGTACCAGTGAAAGGGGCAAAATCTCTTTTAAAGAGATTTGCATACCCGAGTTCATTTCATATCTTTCTAATTTTTACATTTCAATTACTTTTTTGTGCATATTTTGATGCAAGTTTCTTGTTTTTGATAAGTCAAAATTCTATCCGATATTTTACATAAGCAAGTCACATTTTTATTGTATTTGCATGGGTTAATTACCCCAATAGTCACTGAACTTTGGCCAAAATTTCCATCAGGTCACTTATTGTGCTATATTTATTTTAAAAGAAGCGTTGTATTTTGAGAATGAGATGTCCATTAGACCCTAATAGTACCAGTGAAAGGGGCAAAAACTCTTTCAAAGAGATTTGCATACCCGAGTTCATTTCATATCGTTCTAATTTTTACATTTCAATTACTTTTTTGTGCATATTTTGATGCAAGTTTCTTGTTTTTGATAAGTCAAAATTATATCCGATATTTTACATAAGCAAGTCACATTTTTATTGTATTTGCATGCACGTGCTTTTGGTTAAAAGGAATATAATCATGCACCATTAATTATCCAACAATTCTAAGACAAATTTTCATTGATTTGTGATTTTTCTAGTTAATTTATTCATTCTCCTTCCTTTTCGTTTATCTTCTGATTTTGTATCAAAAATGACAAGAAAAATTTTCCTTTTTACATGATTATATTGTTGGGAGATTTACACCAATTCCCTTTATTTCAATTAACGCGCAGGACATTTTGTTGTTCAAAAGATTATTGGCAAACAAGAAAAATAAAGAATACAACGCACAAATTTAAACGAACCGTCAAAGCTTTTTACTATATGAAAATTGTTACAACCATATAGAATGTATCACTCACCCAAATCAATCCCAAAGTATTACAAAGTAAAATAAACTCGAGTTTTACCACACCCACTTGTGTGCCTCAAACCTGCTGCAAATCCACGGCCT
>CAIGRH010004001.1:0-16821 GCA_903798295.1 Fraxinus nigra | reverse complement strand
ATACAATTGAAATTCATTTGTTTCATGATGTGTTGAGAGAGAAGAAAAAGAAGAAAATAGCTTAGATTTTTTAAGAAACAAATTGTTATCAAAATTCTCTTCTATATTCAAAATATCTTAGTTCATTTTCTCTCAGATTTTGCTAATTTACTCTATTTTGTTTTATTATAAACAATATGGATACAATGTATGAAACCCAAAATCCTAAGAAAACAAAAAAAGGAAAGAAGAAAAATCAAAACCAAACTTTTACACCACAATATGATTTACAAAATGTGGACACAAGTATCACTCTGTTCCAACATCTACACTACCATATGAACCTGAAATAGCTGGTAAATACAATCCATCAAGGTAAAATGCAATCATCAAAACAAACCTATCAAGTATGAATTTAATATGATAGAATTCACCTACCCTGTAAAATGGAACTGGACGAAGAGTCTGCAATGGAGGAAGACAATCCTAGTCTGATCTCTTTGATTGTTGGGACGGAACTAGAATCTGTGCTGAAAGTCTGGGGATAAATGGACCAAATTTCTTTAGATTTCATCTTTTCTAGGAGGTACACATCCATATCCTCGACTTCGGATTCATCTAACGTGGTCTTCCCTTCAAACAATTTCATTACTTGTCTCATTGTTGGCCTAGTGTTAGGGTCTGGGTGCGAGCATAACAAGCCTAAATGAAGCACTCTTTCAACTTCCTCTTCATCGAATCCTCCTTTAGCATGTAATCGTGCATCAAGGGCATTGTTCAATTCTCCTCTCCCCATAAGCTCCCATAACCAATTTAACAAAGGTGGTTTGCCTTCTTCAACCGGCCGTCTCCCACACATGACCTCCAAAACCAAGACTCCGTATGCAAACACGTCAGTTTTTGTTGATGTTCGACCACTCTTCACCACTTCCGGTGACAAATACCCAACTGTACCCACTACTCTCGTGGTGCGAGCTGCCTTGTCGTGGTCGTGCATTCGTGCTAACCCGAAATCACCCAGCCTTGCGTTCATTTCATCATCAAGTAACACATTGCTCGCTTTAATGTCCCTATGTAACACTTTGGCTTCCCATCCGTCGTGCAAATAGAGTACACCACAAGCCACTTGCTTCAAAATTCTTATTCTTTCTTCCCAACTCAAAATCTTGCTCTCATCACATTCAAACATCCTTTTGTCCAAACTTCCATTTTCCATGTAATCATATACCAAAATGAGGTTGCCCTTCTCTTTCTTGCACCAACCTCTTAACCCCACCAAATTTCTGTGCTTTAATCTTCCCAAGCTTGAAATTTCAGCCAAGAAACCCCTCGTCCCTTCGTTGTTTTCACACGAAATTCGCTTAACTGCAACCTCTGCTCCTCCTGTCAATATTCCCTTATACACTTTCCCATTCCCTCCAATTCCAATAACATTTTCATCCGAAAAGTTCCTTGTAGCTGCCTCAATTTCTTGAAAACTAATTTTATGTGGCCAATACTCTTGTTCCCAATCTTCCATTTCTTCTTTCTCCCCTTTTATCCTTTCATTCCTTTTGAGCAACAAGAAAACAACTATAGAACATATGATGATCAAAAAGAATAGCCCCGTTGGTATGCCTGCAATAAAACCTTTGGATTTGTAGATTGGAGTTTTACCAAGCTCGAAAGATGGCAAATTACTTGTGATCAATCCTTCGTGTAGCGAAAAGTTCTTGTTGCTATAACTCCAAGCTAAAATCTTGTGACTTTCAATTAGAACACCTGTGGCTGCAGTGAAACCAACATACATTTGATCCTCGAAAACATCAGAAAAATTGCGTGAAACGTTCAACAAGGGCTTCTTTGGCCTTTTAATTCCCACAGGTGCCATTGTAACATTGATATTATTATCAGCATAATCAATCCAAACTTGGTAATTTTTGCCATTATTCAGCTTCAGTTTCTTAAAGGTTTTCTCATCATTCCAGTAGCCGGCCTCGTACGCCATAATCGATTCGAGCGAGTTCACGTCAATTCCGACATGATTGTCGTTGATGTCCTTGAATTCTTCATTCTTAAACACATCAAATTCAACTCCAAAAACATGGTTACTCTGATTCCTGTTATTCGTAAGGTTAAACAGGCCTAAATGCTGAGCCGAACTGGTACCCTCGATTCCTGTGTTTGGCACAAACAAGAAAACTATACCATGTCCCGGGAGCCTCTCCTTGTACGGCGCCATAGCGAAAATGAAAGACGTCGAAAAGGGAAGTACCTGGGATGAACTCGGTTGTTTTGTGGCAACCTTTGTCGGGAAAAGGGCACGACCAATAGAGAAAGATGTATCACTAGTTAATATAAGAATCCCAGATTCGATTGTGGCATTTCCATAGAGAGATACATCGGAAGAACCGAAGCTGTTGTACAAGAAATCAATGGCAGATATGGATTGAACTGTTAAAATTAGGATTAAAAGGCACGGGAAAAGGTGGTGTTTCTTCATTGCTTTTTGTAAGAGGAAAAGTTAACTCTCATGTGAAGTGGGAAATGAAGGGATCCAAGAAAAAATAACATATTAGCTGATGAATGCTGTTTTAGATAAATTCAGGGGAAAATTGCAATTGTGGTATCAAATATTTCACTTTTATGCAAATTTGATTCAAACTTTTTATTTGTACTATCCATAACACCAAACTTTTCAAAAACTCGCGGTTGAAATTTAAAATGGATGAAAACTGTTAGTTTGATTACTAATTGACCAAAGAATTAACATTGATCATAATTATAACTATTTTTGAAAGGATGAAATGATAATTTTACATTTTTCAACAAATGACATAATTACAATATATAAATAATTAAATCAAAAAAAAAACCCAAAAATACTATTCATCTTATTCTTCACTCACCCCTCCAAAACCAAAACCCGCCAAAATCGACACTTACCAAAACTCGTATTCATCTTCTTCTCCACTCACCCCCTCAACCCACTCACCCCAAAACCCAACAAAATCAGCACTCACCAAAACCCCACCCACTAAGCATCACAACCACCAAAATCACCCACTATTATGAGCCGACCTCTCTTCAAAAACCATCAAAACTAACAAAATATTTGAAGATACATCTAAAATCAGAGAAAGTAGAAGATTCGCACTAATTATATAATAATATGACAAATAGCAGTAAATAGAAATTTTTTCACACAAACATCATCTTCCACCAAATGATAGTACTAGTTATCCGATTTCACATGTATGGCACGTGATTTGAAGATAGTGGTAACAATGGGTGCAAATTACTAGGGCCGTACCTGTGTTTCACGGGGTTGAGGTGAACTTCAAAATTTGGGCCCCTAAATCATAGTAGATGATCTTTTTTTAAAAAAAAAAAAAAAAGAGTTTTACGGAACTAAATTTGTTAAATTCAACTCAACAATAAAGCAACAAATAAAACTAAAATATTCAAAATATTTATTTTGTAATCAAATAACAATACAAAGATGTTCTAACCGATCACTTAAATATAACTCATCTTGCATTTTTCAAGGCAAAAATATCAATCAAAATCGCACTTAATTACGCCAAATCCAGATAAGTAATAATACATATTCGATCACACTATCACATGTTCAATTTATAAAATCCCATAACTAGTAGTCTAATATATGTAGAATTGCATATTTATAAAATCTCATTTCAAACTTCAACCCCTATCATCCTTAATCATCCATCCATTATCCAATAACCAATATCCATACTTAAATTTTCAATCACAAAACAAAATACAGTAAACTACGAAACTAGTAAAGTTGGAAACAAGAAACATACCCGGATACGGGATATCCCTCAAGGTTCAAGAAAATTGATTATTCCTTACTCCTTAGGCTTCACAGCTCCACCTTCTGTAAATCGAAGATTCTTATATTCAAATGATTCAATCAAATTCAATGGTTAATCGAGATTCGAGGAGAAGAACCGAATACAATAATACAATGGTTAATCAAATTCAATGGTTAATCGAGATCCAATTCAATGGTTATCTCAATAGCTTCTTATTTGAAATTGTGGTTCTAAAAATCAACTGATAAGTAGAGATTTTCATATCATTTGAACTTACACCGTCGATAAAATGTGCCATCTGGGGCCACTTGTTCTGCTTCCTAAAGCTGGGAGATCGATTGGTGCTCTGTTCCTGTGAGTTATAGACAATGTGAAATTAGTTTTCAAATTTTCACTTGTCATCAAATAGTTGTATTGTGTTAATTAACTTCTTGTACCTTCTATTCTCAGATCGAGGCGTTGTTGCATTATATTTTGACAAACCATATTAAGCCTCCTACAGATGATAACAAGAATCAATCTTAGCATGTTAAAACAATTTTATACTCAAACAGGCTGAAGAAAAAACATTATGTGTAACAGAGCTACATAAATTGAGAGGTACCCCAATCGGAGTATTCAGAGGAGTTCGCACAATCTTTTTGTGTCTTGGATGGAATTGGTGGAACATCCGAACTTTCGATTCTTTCGTTCAAAAGAATTGGGACTTACGGGGCCACTACGGATGGGAGGACTCCGCGCAGGGAAGAAACTCAGGCACAAGGAAAGGTTGAACTGCTGAAGGTGGAGGCGTGGAGGAAATAGGAAATTCAGGTGAAGGAAACTCATGGAAGGGCTGAACTCTAAAGGTGGAGGCGTGATTCGCGTGAAGACTGGAGTTGAAGACTGAAGTTGAGGTTATAGGTTTAAAAAAAAAACTAAACAAAATGGGCCGCTAAAAATTTTGGGCATGAGGCAAAGGCCTCTTTGGTCTTCCCTCAGGTCCGGCTCTGCAAATTACTAATCCCAAAAATGTTTTGTAGAAGTGGGGTTACCTTATTTTGTGTCGACAGTGGCGCCGACATTGACATTCTTATTAGAGGTTGAACTTTATTTTGTGGCGACAGTGGCGCGGCGTTTGGTGGGTGCAGTGGCTCTAACCTCCGGTAGCGGTGATGGTTTTGGGATAAAGGACTTGGCGAAGAAGGGGATGGAGTGGAAGGTTTTTGTTTTTATTTTTGCTTTTGCTTTTTAGATTTAATTATTAATATATTATAATTATTTTTTTGTTGAAAAATGTAATATTACTATCTTATCCTTTTAAGATTAGTCAAAATTATAGTCAATGTTAATTTTTTGGTCAACTAACAGTTTCTACCCTTTGGACTTTAATTGCAATTTTTTAAAATGTTTAATATTGTGGATGATACAAATAAATGCAATTTTCCTTAAATTCAGCAAGGTTTTTCAATGTTCTGACTTTGACTATTTAGTATATTAACCAGTTAGGCCTGCCTCGGATTTTTTAAGTACATGTTATGGACCTTTTTTTAAAATATACCAATTTTAAGGACTGTGGTTGGACAAAAGTCTCGAACCGAACCGAATTGAGAATCGATGAGTTTTGGTCGGTTTTCGGTTTTCGGTTCTAGGTCGAAGAACCGAATCTAAATAAATTTTTTTATTTTTTTTATTGAATTAATTAAATTTTTTTAAACAAATTAGCAAATTAATCCAGCCAAATTAGTTTATTGTAACTTTGTTAGCCAAACATTTGATTTTGGGCTTTATCCTTAAATTTATTTGAGGAAATTACACAATTCCAGATATTTAAATATCACAATTCAAAAATCAGTGCAGAAGTTTCATTATGTATAAATCAGGTATCTATAGAAATATTATCCACTCAATTTAATTACAAACCCTAATAATTTCAATTCATTTTCTCTCTATCTCTCTATCTCCTATTCTCTCTCTTATTTTCTCTCCTTTCTTTCTCCTCTGAGCCGCAACCCGTTGAAACTCCGGCAACCGACGACGGAGCTGCACCGGCCAATACACACTACCTCTCCTCCCACAAGTGTCGCTACCAGATCGTCGCCATCTTCTTCCAATCATTGCAATGGGCGATCTTCACGTGTGACGGTGAAGCAATGCTGATCTGTGCGGCTTCTCTCTCAACTTTGATCTGTGCGGCTTCTTTTTCAACGTCGCTACTGTGCGCTCAGATCGGCAGTTGGAGCGGCGCTGGTGATTAGGTATTGCGGTGGTGAGATCTGTTCGGTGATGGTGGGCTCGATAATGGTGGGTTTGTGTAGTCGCCACTGCTGTAATGAAGAGGAGATCGGAGCGTTCGATTTGTGGTGGGTTCGGCGATTTGAAATTCTCACCGGTTCGATGATCTGTACCACGGTTCTTTGCTGGTTAAATCTGTTTGTGGTGGTTTTCATGTCTCGGTAGTGGTGATTAGGTGCTGCGGTGGTGAGATGCCGGTGATGGTGGTGAATCTGCTTCGGATGTGTTAGTGGCGGTCGATTGTGACAGTGGCAGTGGAGGTCAACTATGGTGCTGATGACTGTGGTGATAGTGTTGCGGTGCTGGTGACGGTCGCAGAGTGAGGGTGGTCGTGAGTGGCGGTAGTATGTGACCCAATTTTTGGTGTATGTAACCAATTATTTGGTTATCTGCGACCAAGTATTCATCCGTGACTTTAAGATTCGGTAATCTGTGACTAAAAATGTAATCCGTGACCAATCATTTTGTTATATATGACCTAAAAATTATATAATCTGTGACCATGAAAAAATATGTGATCAACTAATTTTGAAATATGTGACTGTGTGACCTATGAATTTTGATATGTGACCAACTAATTTTGAAATATGTAACCAACGAAATAATTGTGACATACAAAATTTTTGAACTGTGACTTTAAAATAATCTGTGATGTATAAAAATTATTATCCGTGACTGAAAAATAATGTGATTAACTAAATTATAAATCTGTGACTGGAATGGTCACCGAAATTATTGTCGGAATCGGACTCGTCGTCGGAACGATCGCCGAAACAGTTGTCGGAGAAGAGTGATGGTTGGAATGGTCGCCAGAATAGTCACCAGAGCGGTAAGGGTGGTGCAGGTTGGTTAATTATATTATATTATATTATATTAGAATTAAATATTTAAATTTTTTAAAAAAAACCTGATTTTTGAATTTTCAAACTATAAACCTGATTTGTGAATTGGTGTAAATTATACACCTGATTTTTAATTTTTTTTTCCCTTAATCTTCACTTATTTCAAATTTAAGAGATAATATTTCAAATTTCAAATCTTAAGTTTTTTTAAAATTTTATTTATAAATTAATTAATTAAAAATATTAAGGTTATAATTTCACATAATTTGGTCTCAAATTTAAAATAATTGGTCACGAATTATTAATTGATCACAAAGTACAATTTTTATACTTCACAAATTATTTTACAATCACAATTCAAAAATTTTATAGGTCACAATATGTTCATCGGTCACAAATAAAAAATTAAAATGTCAAAAATTATTTTACAGTCACAATTCACAAGTTTTATATGTCACAATTTGTTTATCGATCACAAATAAAAAAATTTATAAGTCATAAATTATTTTATGGCAAATCAGAAGTTTTATAGGTCTCAAATTATTTTACAATCACAGATCAGAAATTTTAATGGTCACAAGTTATTTTACGGTCAAAATTCAGAAATCTTACAGGTCACAAATTATTTTACGATCACAATTCAAAAATTTTATAAGTCACAATTTGTTCATCGGTCACAAATAAAAAAAATTATACGTCATAACTTATTTACTAGTCACAAATCACAAATATTATAAGTCACAACTTAGTAGACAATCACAAAATATCAAATTATTGGTCACAAATTAACAATTTTTTAAGTCACACATTATTTCTTGATCACGTTTTATCTTTTTTATTGACCAAATATTGATTATCGGTCACATATTAATCAATTTAATAGTCATAAACAACCAAATAATCTGTTACCACAATCAACACTTGTGACCACCACCGCCACCATCGCCGCCAGAACTACAATCACCACCTCTCGATAGTAACACCATCTCAAACAAATCAATAAATCGTATAAAAACACCACCACGACAACCTGTCAGCACCACCACCTCACGCTAGAGCCACCACCACACAGTCACACCATCGCACCTACAACATATATCACTACACCACCAATGCACACAACTATCGCATACAGCAATGCACCTAACCATAACACCATACATGGCATCACATCCACATCACACATCACCATAACCGTACCCACAACACCACAATCACATACCAGAGATTCGCAACTCCGACCCCTCAAATCAACAACACAGTCGACTAATTAGCCTTAGCCTCTCTATCCACAAAGTTCCCTACATGTCGACTCAAAACTATGATCAACAACATCAATCCCCACAGCCAATTGAAACATCCAACATCTTGATCGGCCGATTGAAACATACAACATCACAATCGACTAACCGAACAAGCCCCAATCACCTATCCACACACAGATAACAACAGCATCGAGCAATTGGAGACGATAGAAGTGGCCTTCCATCATCACCGATGATGTGCGCGATGGAGGGCGTGGCAGCGGCGGAAAGATGTGTTTGTGGCGGAAAAACCTCCCTCATGACGGTCATAGCATCCATCGGACCAAGCAGAGTTGCTCTCTCCATCTCGTGTAGGTTGGGCTGTCGGTGGAGAGGGATGAGAGTGACGATGAGAACAGAGAAGAGAGAGTGACAATGAGAAGAGAGAGAGATAAGAGAGAAGGAGAAGGAAAATTAAAATGAAATGGATTAGGATTTGTGATGAAATTTGTAAAATTAATATTTAATATTTAAAATAATGTCTGATTTTTGAAAAATGAAATCTTTAATCTAATATTAGAAATTGAATCTTTAAAATTCTGGTTTTGTGTAATTTCTCTATTACACAAGTCCGGATGTTTAAATATTACATTTCAAAAATCAAATTTGATAAAAAAAAATTCAAAATCAGGTATCAATTTAAAATATTTAATATCTTAAAATTAAATTAACTTCACCCACCCAAACCCTAATTATTTTTCACTCTTCATTCTCTCTTCTTGAGCCATCTCTCCCTTCCCTCTCTTCTTTTCTCTTCCTCTCTCTCTCTTTTCGAACGCTGGTGATCGACAATGAAGGAGTTGCATCGCTGACGAAGCTGCGGTATCAAGGGCTGCTGAGAGTTCTCAGCAGTGTCGCCGACCGACGCTGCTTTGAACGGCAGCGTCGTGATGCTACAGTCAGCGCTGACTGATGTTGGCGACTCCTCATGCCATGCCCAATATACTGGCTGATTCCTCTCCTCAAGACCACCCTAACCATGGTCGTCAATCAACAAATAACCATCCCCATCAAAATCTGCAAGCCCCATTGACACAATCGAAAACTGCGCAACTTTCTATTGATGTTTCTGGTGCCGATGGTGTGGTGGTTGATGTTTTTTTGTTGGTGGTGGTTGCGTTGGTGTAGTGCAGGCAGCAATTGTGTGATGGTGGCCATTTTTCTTGTTGTTAGCGGTGGTTGTGGTAGTTTATGACGGGGTGGGATAGTATTTGTGACCAACTATTTGGTTGATATGTGACCAAGTATTGGTGGTTGATCCATATCAAGGGTGAGGTATTTGGTGTATGTGACCTACTTTTTTGTGGTGGTGGTTATGATGGTGGTGTGCAATGTTGCTTTGTCAATGGTGGTGATGGTGGCTGGTGGTATGTGTGTGGTGTTGCTAGTACGCTGTGGTGATGGTGGTGTTGCAAAAATGGTGACGACGATGGCGATGGTAGTGGTGGTTGTGATATTTTTGTTGGCAGTGTATTGGCGGCGTTGTTGGTGGTAGTGTTATGGTGCTATTGTGGCAATGGTAGGATACTATTTGTGGCCAACTATTTTGGTTGGTCTGTCACCAAGTATTGGTGGTGCATCGGGATTAGGGTGGGTTTTTTGGTGTTTGTGACCAACTATTTGGTTCATTATGATTAACTATTAAAATGTGACTTTAAAATTCGATAATTTGTGATTAAAAAATAATTTGTGACCAACAAATTTGAAAATATGTGATCGATAAATAAAACATGACCTATAATTTTTTTTATCTGTGACCAATAAAATAAATTGTAATATATGAGATTTTTGATTTGTGGCCTCGAAATAATCGGTAACAATTAATTTGATAATATGTGACCAAAAAAAGTTGTGACTTATGAGCATGCATATGTGATCATAAATTATATAATTGTGATTTTAATATATTTAATTAATAAAATATATTTAAACAAATACCTGGTTTTTGCATTTTTAAACTTAAGGCTTGAGTTTTGAATTTGGGAAACTTGAGACCTGATTTGTGAACTCTTCCTGTGTATAAAATTCAAAATGCTCTTACACCTCACTTTTTAATAGTGAAAATTACACCATACCAGAATTTTAGAGATTACAATTCAAAAATCAGATTTTAAGTCTATTTATACAAAAATCAAATATTAATTCAAAATTTTAATACTAATAATAATAATATTATAAAATTAATTAATAATCTATCCGAAACAATTTCAATTCCAAGCCCTAATTACATCTATCATTTCTCTCTCTCTAAACCTCATACTATTCTCTCTTCTCTCGCCTCTCTCTATCTCTCACCCACAGCCGCATGTGTAGCCAGACTTGCGGTCGATATTCAAAGAGTTGGTCATTGCCGCGATACTTTTAACAGCATACGATGTCATCATAGTACCGCTCGCGATGTGTGGTGTGCGATTGCTTGTGCTACAGACCTAGATGTCGACATTTGAAGTGGCCGTTAGTGGCAGGACTTGTGATGTGTAAGGAAAAGAAAGGTATGGTGGCTTCGAGGAATCTATTAGGTGTTGGGATCGAAGAGGTGATGAGCGTGGTGGCCACTTCGTCCAGTTTGCGATAGTTGTGATGTGGCGGTTTGGTGAGTTAGTGGTGGTCAGGCGCGACATCCAAGTTGCTGTGAAGTCCGCCCTGGTTGTGATGTTGGCTGCGGTGGCAACGGTAGTTGTGATGTGGCGGTCTGGTCAGTTAGTTGTGGTCGTTGTGCGACATCCGAGTTACTTTGAAGTCTGACTTGTGATCTGATTTTTTGGTGGTCTTTGGGTAGTGGTGGTTGTGATGTTGGCAGTCTGGGGAAGAGGTGGCGGTGGTCGTGGTGGCGATGGTGGTGGGATGGGATGTGGTGGTGGTAGTGGTGGTGAAGTGTGATGCTAGAGGTAGTGTATGGTGCTGGTGGTGGTGTAGGATGCTAGCGGTTTTGGATTTGATTTGTTGTGGTGTTTGGGTGGCAGTTGTGGTGGTTTTGATCTGGTGAGGCTATGGTTTTTGTTGTCGGCGTTGTTGGTGGATTTGCCAGTTGCGATGATATTTGTTAGATTTAGTGGTGGTAGATCTAGCAGTGATAGTGACAGTTTTTTAGTTGAAAATGGTGGTCGACTGGTGGTGTTGATGGTTCTGGCAGTGAAGGTAGCGGTGGTGCTGCTGGAAGGTGTGGTGCGATGGTGGTCACAAATGTTGGATCTGGTCACAAATTATTTGGTTGATTGTGATCATTAAATTGGTTAATCCGTTACGAATGAAAAAGATACATTGTGACAAAAAAATAATGTGTGGCCTAAAACATTTTAGATTTGTGACTGTTTACAAAGCTATGAGTTATAATATTTGTGATTTGTGATCGATAAATAAATTATGATGTATAAATTTTTGATTTGTGACCGATGAACAAATTGCGACTTATAAAATTTCTGATTTGTGACCGTAAAAATAATTTATGACCTATAAGATTTTCGATTTGTGACGTAAAATAATTTGTGACTTATAAAATTTCTAATTTGTTACCAACGAACAAATTGTGATATATAAATTTTTGAATTGTGACCATAGAATAATTTGTGATGTTTTAATTTTTTATTTGTGACCGATGAACAAAATTGTAACCTATAAATTTTTTGAATTGTGACCGTAAGATAATTTGTGATTTGTGACCAATTATATAGAATTTGTGACCAAATTATATGAATTTGTGACCTTAATATATTTAATTAATAAAATATATGTTTAATTAATTGATTTATAAATAAAATTTTAAAAAATCTAAGATTTGAGATTTTAAACCTTAAAAAATCTAAAATTTTAAAATTTAACTTTATCTCTTAAATTTGAAATGTGTGAAACTTAACCTCTTAGTTATGAAATTTTTCCTTTTTTATATGGTGGAAATTACACAAAACCAAAACTTTAAAGATTCGATTTCAAAAATCAGATTGAAGGTTTCACTTTTCAAAAATTAGATATTTCATTTTCAAATATTAAATATTAAGTATATAATCTTCATCCCAAACTCTAATAAATTTCATTCCAATTTTCCTCATCCTTCTCTCTTCTCTTCGTCACTCTCTATTATTAACCTCTTTACCGATGCCACTCTCTTCTATCTCTACCGGCAGCCCAGCCAACACGAGACGACGCAGCATCGTTCAACGATGTCGCAGGGGTGCATCCCTGCGGGAGAACCGTTGTGAGTCGCATGGCAGCACAAAGGTGCATCGTTGCGGATGCACCGCTGTGAGTCGCCGCCGTCGTGTAGATCCCTTTTTTTAGTGGTGTGGTAATTATGGAGGTGTGCATTGCGGTGCGGTGGTGGGAACGGAGATCTCCGGTGGGTGCTGCTGTGGTGTTGTAGGTGATTTTTCTTCCTTTTTTAATGGTGTGGTGATTGTTGAGGTATGCAGTGCAGTGGTGGTGGAGGTGTGCGATGCAGTGGTGGGAACGGAGATCTCCGATAAGTGCGGCGATGATCCACGGCTGTGGTGTTGTAAGTGCGGTGGTTGAGTGAGTGGTGTGGTGATGTGTGCAATGGTGGCTGTGATGGAGATGGTGGTGACGGGGCTGTTGTTGTGTTTGTGGATTTGTGGTGATTGCGATGGCAGTGTTGGTGGTAGTCGGCGACGACAACGGTGATGATGGTAGGGTTGGGGATTTTTTTTGGGTTGTATGATGTGGGGTGGTGGAGGTTATGTGGTTTTGGTAGTGGAGGTGGTGGTGCGGTGGTTGTGGGTGGGTTATGGTGGTCGTGGTGATGTTGATATTTTTAGATGATGGCTTGTTGTCGAGAGATGATGGTGGTGGTTTCGGTGACGATTTCAGTTGCCATGCTGTTGGTGGTAATGGTGAGGTGGTAGTCATAAGTGTCGGTGATGGTCACAAATTATTTGATTGTTTGTGACCGTTAAGTTGATTAATGTGTGATCGATAAACAACATTCGACCAATAAAAAAAATAAATTGTGACCAAAAAATAATGTGTCTTAAAAAACTGTTAACTTATGACCGATAATTTGATAATTTGTAACTTAAAATATTTGTAATTTGTGGTCCATAAATAAATTGTGATGTTTCAAATTTTGATTTGTAACATATAAAATTTTTGAATTGTGACGTTAAAATAATTTGTGAAATATAAACTTTGTGATTTGTGACCAATGAATAATATGTGACTTATTAATTTTATAAATTGTGACCTATAAAATTTTCGATTTGTGATTGTTAAATAATTTGTTAAACTAAAAATTTTTGTTGTGATCGAGAAATAATTTGTGACTAATTAACAAATTATATTGAATTGTGACCTTAATATATTTAATTAATAAAATATATGTTTAATTAATTAATTTATTTATAAATAAACAAATTTTGAGAAAATCTTCTATTTGAAATTTTAAACCTTAGGTTCTTAAATTTGAAATGGATAAACATCTTATTTATGGAGTTCTCCCTTTTTTATTTTTGTTTTTGCTTCTTTACAAGAACTTCTTTGAAAAATTACATTAATTTTTAATTGAAAATTAATTTCTAAAAATATTTTTATATTTGATCAGATTCCTCTAAAAGTAGAAGTTCTTTTAATTAGAAAAAATATTTTCATATAGTCAAACGAACTCAAAAGAGCCTTTTCATCTCAAAAGTTTATATAGACTTCTCAAAAGTCATGTCAAACAAGTCACAAGTCAAAAGTCTATAATTAATTTTAACAACACATTTTATAAACTCACAATTTTTATCAACTTTTCAACATCACATTTCGTTATTTTTTATTATAGTTTCTGAATTTTAGATACATCAGATGAATTCTTTGATTTTTGTTGGCATTGGTATTATTATTTGTTGAATTATTTTAAGTTGCAAAAACCAGAAATAAGTGTACATATTCAGTTTTTACTTTTTAGTACGAAACAATTATGAATTTTAATCGAAAATAAGCTAAATTTTCAATCATAGAAACATATATTTGAACAAAAATGTAAATAAATATAAACAGTTGGAAGAAACAAAGAATTCAATAACATTACTCAAGATTCAAAATTTCAAAATATATCAGTCCTCAAAAACATGGTTGCTAAGCAGCGAATGCTGCTTCAGAACAACCTGTTCCATCAGCATTATGAGTTTTCGAGTCGAGTCCTTTTTATAGGACAAAAAAGAACAGAAGTTATAGCATGCTTACTAATACAAGTCGCCACCATTCTACTCTACTCTAATGTCTTGGCTAAGAATGCTGTAACTAAATGCAAGGAGTACAAGAACCACCAAAACAGCAGGGACGGCCCATAGCCAATAGTTAGTTGCCTTCTTGCGTTTGAGTATAACCTTTGGAAGTGAATCTGGACCTCTTGGTCGTGCTCTATGCTTGGTGGTATTTTCTTTCCACCCCTTGTTCTTCGGTGGGACCAGAGTTTCAACCTTTTCCTCCGTCTTCTCTAGTTCAGCAACTGCTTCAGTTG
The DNA here is from genome assembly GCA_903798295.1 of Fraxinus nigra. Lineage (NCBI taxonomy): Eukaryota > Viridiplantae > Streptophyta > Magnoliopsida > Lamiales > Oleaceae > Fraxinus > Fraxinus nigra. The sequence continues at coordinate 2,147 of CAIGRH010004001.1, read as the reverse complement.
GTTCCTCGGAATCCTGAGAGACAACGGCTCCAGCCTTCTTTTTCTCTCTTTTTTCACGCTCCTGCAAAAAATTGAGAGCGAAACAAATGAGTTTTAAGGTTATAAGACAATGGCTAAAAGTAAAAATTGAAAAAAAAAAATAATAATAATTTCCTTGAGCTTTTTCTCAGCTTCCTTCTGAGCTTTTATTGCTGCTTTGGCAGCACCTTTCTCTGCTAACTTCTTCTTTCTCTCCATTGCCTGTTTAGCCTTGGCAATCTCTTCCTCTCGCTTCATCTCCTTCAACTTCATCTCGTCAACTTTAGGAGGATCTTCTTTTTGCAATTTATGTGTCCCAGCAGAGACATCTCTGTCTTCGAGTTCAATCTTGTCCAAGATGCTTTCGGTTTTCTTATTTGCTTCTTTCTGGTTTTGAGCATTCTTTTCTTTTTGTGCTTTCTGCACAGACGAATTAACATGTTGTGATGGAGGAACAGAATCCTCCTTAGCAGGTTGTTTCACATTAGGTTTCACAATTCTCTCTGTCTCAGATGGAGTTGGTGCCTCGACTGCCACAAGTGGCTTCTCATCCGGATTCCTCAAGCTACCATCGGAACTCAATTGCCTCATGTCAAGTGATGGTAAAACTCTCCTCTTGTAGTCATCTCTGAATACCTTATTAGTACTACAGAGGGAAATGAAATTCTCGACCTGGTAGAGTGGGAAGAAGAAGACAAATGTTAGACAACTAAGTGTAACTACCAGGGCGAATTGAAACTCATGGCAGCAAATCAAACGCCAAACCTCTGTGTGTGAAAGCTCCCTCAGGGCTTCAACATCCTTCTTTGCTGCAAGTTCTTTGGCTTTGATCAAAAGTTTACGGTTTTGGTAATAGTGAGAATTCTGCAAGTCAAAACACTAATTTGTGAAAATATGCAAAACATGTTTTCACTCTACATTTGGTGATAAGAGATATTTTGCGCTTGAATTTCTCAAGGATCAAAAATATTTCAGATATCCAGAAAAATAAAGCATAATCATGGAACAAGTGTAAGGCAGTGACGTTTAATTTACCGCATTCCTTTCAAGAACACAGAAATAAAATAAAAAAATTAGCTAACAGAAACTGCATAAATTTCATCTTTACATTTTCTCCTACTCCTGTGAGTCGTAGAAATTGACAATAAGGCCTGCAATGACATTTTAAAACAGTGCAAACCAAACAAGGGGCAGGAATGAAGTAGACCTTTTTCCCTTAGTTAAGGACAAAAACAAAAAATTAAAGTTAGAACACATAAGAGACCGTGAATATTGACAAACTAAAGCTATCAATCCATGAGAAAGCATCTCGGCACTGGAATTGCTAGGCCTGGACATTCTTAAACGGGTCCATTTCAACTCTTCCGAGAAACATAAGGTACAAATATATATATATGGAAATTGGAATGTTACCAAACATGACTAATATTGCCTAAGTAGATTGCTTCTGCATATGCTCCATGGAGTGGACTGCTAATTATAGTTGTCGGGTATTTTTGAATTTTATACGGTTATGATATTTTGGTTATTCACTGTATTATACTGAAAATTTGTGATGGCAGATCCATAGCCCAGATTTCACATAAATGTATGAGAATGTCCCTGAATTTGAGCATCATCTAGAAATGCACAATGGGACAGGCAGCCTTTGCAGAGATCCAGTCCACTTTTTGCCTAGCCGAACCTCCACTGCTCCACATCCATCAGTTTATTTAATATATATTTTTCTGAAGAAAAAACCATGTGGTTGCAGCGGCTGGATAGACAGGTCCATAGTTCGCCATCCAGATGAATAACCCCTTTTTGACACCTCTAGTTTTATTGGGAAATACATGCAAATGGCTCAAATAAAAGGCTACATTCCCACTTTGGCCTTTGACCATTTTAAATATTAGAAACTCCCTAAAATACCCCAAACATAAAAAATTCCAACCAAGGCATCATAATATCAAAAGATTTCAATTAAGCCCTAAAAATAAGCTAAAGATTCCACTACATTTTTATAAACCCAAAACCTTTAATATTATTAATTTAAGATTTATTTGATTTTTGTTCGCTCATAATAGCACCTCCTTATTGGTATCAGAGTCATAGAGGTCATGAAAATCATAATTACAAAATTAGATAAA
>CAIGRH010003980.1:0-24916 GCA_903798295.1 Fraxinus nigra | reverse complement strand
AAAATTCAGAATATAAGAAATTCATAACAAATTCAAAACCTACTTTAAAAGAATAGGGACATGTCTTGCAATAAATGAATTCATTTCATTAAGGTTAAAATTGATTTTTTCACAAAAAACTTAAATAGACTAAGTCAATATGCTAATTATGAAAACTTCCCCTTTAATAGATATACACGATGTCGTATTGCTTGTATGTTAACTCTTTATTTTCCTTCTCGATTTGTTTTTTTCTTTGAAGAAATTTGAAGTTGCAGTCTTAACCTTTACACATTTTGTGCTTCTCTCTCCAACTTTGATTTCTTGATAATATCAACCCAACATTTACCTTTTGATGTTAGTAGTCCTCAATGATGGCTTTTATCCGAAAAATTCATCTAAGGCTCCGTAATGTGACAAACGTACCTTGCATAGAGTCACATGCATACTTGTTCAAGAGACGAGCCATCCAATTTAACCTTTTCTCATCCACTATACGAGACAAGCCACAACACAATAGGAAATATCGAGCAACAACAGTGCAAGCAAATAAGAAAAGTCCAAGATATTAACAAAATAACATATTGAGCGATGTGAGGTTCACCTTGATTTCAATTTCAACCTGAATAAACTTTCAAGGAAAAACAATCTTGTTTTAACAAGAAATTTTTCAAAAAAAATAAAAATAAAAATGGCCAATTTGTGTGAAAACTCAATCAAGAGTTCCATCATTAGACTAATAAAACGTAAATATATTGAAAAAGAGTAACCATGTTTACATCTTCAAATTTCAACAATGAATTATGTCTAAGCTTTTGAAACGCCACCATGTTCCTTTTCAACATGCTCCACGAGAGCCACGGGATCACGAAATCCTTTACTACATTTGGGGCATACGTCGACTGTCACCTTCATAACACCGTTCCTTTCGTGGACTTTCTCCACGTGATCCACCAGAGCCCCAACTGTTGAGAATCTTAAATTGCACTGCGGACACTGTTCGACTTGCCCACTTGCACTCCCACCACGGCTACTGCTGCTGCTCTGCCCTTCTCCGTCCCTGCCCAACACCTGGTTGAATTCACTGCTCAAACGTGCCATTCCAGCTTCAGCTGCTTTAAGAAAGCTTGTTGCCCATTTTGATGAAGATGAGACGGCAGTTTGCTTTGGCTCCTCCTTTCTACTTCTATTTAGAAACCCCATAAACTGAAAAGCTGCTTCGGGTTTCTTAGGCCCAGGACAATTGTGCTCCTGTCCGAACCGATGTTTCAGACAATGATCTACATTACAATCCCTACACTTGACTGTGTTCGAAAATGTTAGGAGTTCCCTGCATCTGGGTACTGGACATTTCCTTTTCTTTGTGGCTTTCTCATAGTTTGATGGATCACATTCAATATTTACATGTGATTCCCAAGTGATATTTGGATCTTCATCAGGAATTAAGCGAACTCCTTTGGCACAGAGGGGGCAGATGACAACAGTGACATCATGCTTGTCGGCTTTGGGACATTGGTGCCTACCATAGCTCCGGTGCTCTAGACAAAATACCTGTGAGAGTTATCCAGTGCAATTTAGCATGTGTAAGTAAAAATACAATAATCATGTGGAAGGAAAAGGCTAGCTAACAAATGGAAATGGATATATCAACATGAAAATCACCTGAAAGGTAAAAACCATTAACTCTTGCTTGGAGAATTACTGTGTGTCAATATATTAGCGGAAGCTAGTAAAATTGACCTATATACTAATCATGTCATTCACAAATATTACCAATGTCCTTCCATCTTATAGAACAGATATCATTAGCTGCACAGGTAAAACTACTGGCAGTCGATGTCCTTAATGCACGTATGGCGCGCAGTAGTGGACAGTGGTACAATACAATCGACGAAATTTTAACTTCATATTCATCTTTAATAAAGTAGAGAACTGTTCTCTACAGAACAAGCCATTAAAGTTCTGACTGAACAGAATTGAGAAAAAACAGTATATCACGTGTGCCGAGAAGAAGAGAAGGGCAAAGAATATCAACTCAATGGAGTAAAGGAAGAGGCACAGGAAAAGAGAGTATGCAATATTTGTACACAGCTCATTCTTCTCTTCATGGTTTCTTTCCTTACAGCTCTCCCGTCTCCCTAACTCATAAAGAAAATGGTCGTTCTTTTTAATTGGATTCAAGATACATAAACTTATTCTCTCATGAATTATCTTGTTCTTCCACTCACAATATGATGAACCTTTTGTTTATATAACAGAGTAACTCGAGGCAGAGGCAAAGGCTAGAGATGGCAATGCACTTCACAGATCAAAAAAAAATATCTCTAGCTGAGACAGATCCGAATAGACGTGATTCTTTCCTTCATAAGTTTCACTAATTTCTGGGGACACAGACAGAGAGAAAACAGCTTTCCCTTCTTGATGGAGGAAAAAAAATTCCTCCAACCTTTTCCAGGCTCACCGTTTCATTTATAACACCGCTCTAGACATTAAACTTGGCCATGTTAACATATTCGATTTCTTACCTCTTCACATTTTATTTAGTAAACAATAAACAAACTAAGTTCCATCACTGCAAAAATAATTTGCCTGAAAAATGTAAGCTTAAATAGTCAATTTCAAAAGCAAATTAAACATTGATTATATCGGAGACTAATTAACAATTATTTAAAATCCCCTCATATCCCATTGATTTCATTTCTTCCGTGTAAGATAAAAGTAAAATCTCAGCAACTTCCATCGTAGCAAAAATCCTTAGATATTGTGCAATTAACCGCAAAGTGACAAGATTTCCAGGTTCAATCAACTTTTTCCCCTGGGACTCGTCATAAAACGTGAAACCCAATAAATTTCACCTTCAATGGAATCCCAATTACTAAAAATTGATGATACAGACAAAGTTTGACCAAAAAAGGGACATATTTTGAATCAATATACCTGGTGGCAACAATCGCAGGTGAAGGGCAAGAAATCGATCTGCCGGCAAACTTCGACGCTGCAGTGTTTCCCGAGATTTGGAAATGCCGGAGTCCCCATTAATATTCCCGGGAAAATGAATTTAACCAGAGATCAAATAACTATTTATGGGTTTTGAATTGGGTAGATAAAAATTGACTATTTACGAGGATTTGAAGACGAAAATCAGGGAGAATAGATTCTGTTCTTCCCCATTTCCGCGTTGGAAGAAAATTAAAAGACAGAAAAATGATAATGCGGAATAGGAGATGGAATGGAATAGGAGATGGAATGAATTAGATCTGTTGAAACTTCGAAGTCGTCCTTTATTTTATTTTTTATTTTTTTATTTTCAGTTGCTTTTTGAACGAAAATAGCCACATTGTCCCCCCCCTTTTTTTTTTTTTCAAAAATCAATTTTTAACCATAAATCGAAAATTTTTCCTTCTCTTTTAACTACATATTTTCAAAAAAAAATTCACTATTCTAAAATGCATTTTCTTACTAGAATGGGCTCAAATGGGGACAGTATGTCAGTCACCAATCTCTAGTCGAATGGTAAAAAACTTGGTGAACTGTGGTCTCGTCCGGAATGAGGCAGGGATTAACCTCTTAATCAGGTAGACGGATTGGTTCCATGCAAAAGCCCTGTTTGGCCCCTATTTTTTTCCATTACATTATATTAATTTTTTTCTCTTTTCATTTCACCTACACATTCATCAAATAAAATAATATTACACACCAATCTAAAACGTTTCACTACTTTTCAGGCACACATTCTCTCATCAATCACAATTCCAAAAATCTTCAACACCCCAAAATAAGGGCCAAACAGGGGCACAATAGTCTATCTTCCTAAATTTTTTTCATTTAAGAATAATATTTGTTTGTACATAAGTGTCTGGAATGTCCTTTTCATCGCATTTTAAACTCGCTGATAATACCGAAGAAAGCTTACTTTCATCTTAAATTCTAGCATTGTTCAAAACTAAATGGTTGAAAGTTTGATGGTTACAGTTTTGTAAAGAAGGAAAACGATTTAGAAACTAACACCGTAACCATACCAATCGTATAAATTCAATATATATCAAATTAACACTGGACGCAAGATTTATTAAAAATAAAAATAATCAAAAAATTCATCACAACTTGCAAGTACGAAATTGTAACATTTTCTCAATGAAATTACTGAAATTGCAATGGATAAAAGGAGTTCATTACATGAAAATGATGATTCGTGCAGTGATGCAGAGTCCATCCATTATTCGCCATTAGAACTCTTTTTAGTTTTAAAACTTACCCCTCGCACAGTAAGCAACAGGGGCGGAGCCCCCCTTATGGCCAGTGCAGGCACTGAGCTTTGAGCCCAAGGAAATAGCTTTACACACAAAATCAGTTTTTTCAAGAAACTAAAAACAACAAAGGTAATAAGACTAAAAAAGTAAGACAATCAAGACTCAGTTTTTTCTAGGTTATCATTCTTCATGGTTGAGCTTCCCCAGTTTGGGCTCCGTATGAACAATAACATGGGAGAAGTTAATTTCCAAATTAAAGACACGGCTACACTCACAACCTGCATTTACAATGATACAAAGTAACTTCTAAAAATCAGCATTTCATAAAGTATTCTTCATGCCTAAAGAAAGAAGGTTAACACGATTGATGAACACAATAGAAAAAGTAGCCTGCTAGAAACGAAAGAAGCAATGGCGAGATCACCGCATATACCTTGTACTGAAATTATTTCCGTTAACTTGAACTGGTCTTAGAAAAAACTTGTTATTGGAATTATTCTCTCCTCCTGAACTTTTCTCTCACTACATGTTTATCTCTCCGAAAGAGGAATCCGGAAGCCCCAATGTGGTATTTAAGTCAACTAAACAAACTTAATTGTAAGAGCATGTTTGAAAAAGCTTAAAAAGTTATCTTGTTTAAGTTTCAAATAAATATTTTTTTGCTGATAATTATAAAAAGAAATTATTTTAAGTTTAGTAAAAACAAGTAAGTTATCTAAACATATCCGGTTAATATATAACTTAAAAGAAACTTAAGTTTTTGTTAAGCAAAACATGCTATGTTATCTCATTAATTCTTTTTCTAAATTAAGTTTGAAAAAAAAAATTCTAGCTCCGCCCCTGCACACTTTCCCACCTCTGAAATGCAATAGCTCCTTCCGAAGCATAGATCAACAGCGACTCTGCTCCATCCGCGCATGGGGTCCTTAACGTGGCTAAAGGTACAGAGTTCCCGGAGAAGTTAATCACAACTTCATCAACAACAACACAAAAACAAATGTTAGGCGGAAAAACATGTTCAACAGAAAAGTTAGGAACCTGATAATGAGCTTTAATACCACTATGCATGTATAAATTTTACTTACATGGTTGTGACTTTGTGGCATGAGTTATATAGTGGATACAGGGCTAACTAATAAATCGGTTTGGCCAGTTTTTGAAAAAGACTAAATTGGGTATCGAGACTTTTTTCCTCTGAGAGGCAAGGCATAGATTTCGACATGAATAATAAGTAAACTAATCTTAAAACTTACAAAAATACAAAATTATACTTGAAGTAAACAATAACCATCTAAAAATACACAGTAATATATTTTAAACAATGTTAGAAGTCTAATTTGCAACTAGAAACATAGAACGATCGAACAAAGTAACAATCCCACAACCTGAGCATTAATCCACAACTTCAGCTAAAAACTCTAAACCAAATGAAACAATTACTTGCAAGGAAATAAAACCCACACACACCATAGGAAAAACAAGAAAGAGAAGAGTGCAGTTACATGTAACAGGTAAGTAGGTCACCTGCCACCCGTCATCTGCCTCCGACAAATAGCAAACATCATTTCGCAGGGTATCACACTTTAGTTGTATAAGTCTACTTCATGAGTCGCTTTTCACTTCTCTTTGCTAGTCTCCAATTATTTTTGAGTTTATAAGGTCAGTAGCTTTTAAGATAGCCCATTCTTGGCTATGAAAAATATATCAACCCACAGCTGAGGAAGGTTAAAACAAGGTCACAAAGAACAGAAAACTTCAGCTTCCCTGGGGTACGCACCTCTGTAAGTCTCGAGCATATTGGATAAAAGGCCATTTTCAAGTATTGATCTATAAGAGGATTTATAATCAAATGTAGATAATGCAAAAGCAAATGATACAAACAGAAGAAATAGAGCGGTCTAAGTTATTAGAAAACAAAATTAAAGAAATGCCACAAATATCTAACAGAGAGAGATTAGTCATCAAGAATTTTCAATGCTTTAAATGAGCTAAAGATGTAAAGAAGAGAGAGGCTTAATTGCAGGAGGAAAACAACTATTGGTCAAGTGTGGCTTGTTGAAGTAGTAGTTAAAACACCTACTTAATTTATTTTTTTTATAATCGTGATGTCCAGACCAACTTGCGCGCACCTCCACTAATTCAACGGGACCATGAAGTTTAGATTGGGTACTCACCTCAATGGCCATGAGGGGACTCGAACTGGTGACCATTGTGGAGGAAACCCAATGTCTGACCAATTGAATTAAAACACCTACTTAATATAGAAAGACGAATGAAAAACCCCTCCCACAGCAATTGTCAAAAGACTCTTAGCCTTACACCACACAGTCGAATATTACCCAACCCATGCATCAATTGTGTCCTTACTAGAAATTCTATTTCACATTTTGCTAAATTCCTGCTATTGAACAGTCTTGCTAACAAGTGTACAAGGATACTTGTTAAGTACCAGCGGAAGAAGTCAACACAAAGTTATAAGTTTTATACACGTAGAATTGAATTATCCAGTCACCCATGTGTAGGTTGGGCAAAAATTTATAGACAAGGAAGAATAGTTAAAGTCTTTCATTATGCCCCTTACCTGAGGCAGTCATGCAAACGAACTAAAAACCTTCCCCAGATAATTAAATTAACCCATTAATGCACGATTAATACAAGAAGCAACTAAGAGGAGGCATCAAGGAGTTTTCTACACTGATTATTCATGGACAAGAATCAATGCCATCTTGATCTTGCGTTTATTCAGGCATAAACAAACCAAACCTAATTTGCATTCATTCATCATACACGGAACATGTTAATAACACAGATTTTTTTATAGAAAATTTACAATTAACAAAGTGCAGAACTCGACATTGATGAGTGACTAAAATACAGAAAGACAAAAGAAAAATACACGGAGAGTACTAGCATGCCAGTGAAGAAAAGCTTCTCATAAATTCAATCAAAACATCTAACATTTAAACAGATAATCGGGTAGGATTTGAATCGAACGATATCTGCAAGAAAAATATTTAGAAAACCCTAACTCCATAAAAAGAATAAACAGGGTTTCCTTAAATTCAGAGATACAAACTCGGACGGCTGTTGAGTTGCCGATCGAATCTCAATTCCATTATCGGACTCAGTCGCAAGAGGATCTGGTCTCCGTACGGTGTCATTTTATGCCACCGAAGGAGAATTACAAGCCTGACAAAAAGTCGGCTTTTATAGTGCTAGTAAAGTGTGTTAAAATGTGTGTATCTGCGCCTGTAGTCACAAACTCGTTTCTTACTCCATGTCCGACTCATTTATCAAGCTTGTAATTCTACTTCGATTTAACATAAAAATATATACATTCTTCTAAAAACCAGTACAAGAGAAGAAGAATGGATGCAAACCAGAGAGCTGCAAGGAAAAATAGTCTCTCTAAAATTTTATGTTAAAAACAAAAACTCAATTTAAATAAAATATTGTAACAATCTCGTTGAAAAGACCTTTATGACCTTTCAATAGAAAAATATTACTGAAGAAAAGAACGTAAGAACAAAATAGCGTTACTAGTTGGTAGCATTTTGCAGAGTGGGACCTCAATTTAATGGCCAGACCCGAATTTACTGAGCAAGGACCACTGTATTCAGGTACATTGGCACTTTTATGTAACTGAGGAAGGACCACCTTAAATCTGTATGCTTCTGTATTTGCATTTATGTTTTTACTTCGTTCAATACTGTCATCGGGATGGAAAATACTAGATGTACATTAGGGCGTATATAAGGGTGTACGCCCTGATGTATAAGAAGCACAACCCTATCGGGATTGAAATTAAGATTTAATCCGCGAAATAAATTCCTTTCATCGAGCATGTCTTTATGATACTATGTTGGCAAGGAAGACATGTCGAAAAGGCTTCTTACTTCCCAAATAAATCATCATCCATCTATATATAAACGTTAACGTATCAAGAACATAAAAGAGAAACACTTAGAACTGTTGATTAATAATTAGAAATGGTTCGAAACCAATAGTTCAACGCCTAATGGATCCTTTCGTTCTAATACCATCTGAAAGTTATCGTATCTAAATCGATGATATAAAATTCAGGCTTCCAACCAAAAGGCTCTCTGTCATTGGAAGCAAGATGGCCTGAAGCTTGAAAGCTAAAAAGCCTAAAATAATCGAAAATTTCACATAAGTATGAAACTGTAACATTCTCAACATGGAAAAGAAATTGAAATTTCAGTTGATTGAGGAGTTCATTACACAAAAATGATGACTGATATTGAATCTATTTCTCGATCCTCACGAAACTTTTTATCTTGCCCTCACGCACCATCCCTGCTCTACAGTGCAAAGGCTTCTTCCAAAAGCATAGATCAATCGTTTCTCTGCTCATCCGCGCATAAACTCCTTAACATGGTTGAATGGATAGAGTTCCGAAAGAAGACAAATAAACAAGTTCACTAATGACAAAACCGCCAAATGTTACAAGGTGTAAGTGTTGTTTAACTGAAACTTGGGAAAACTATTTACCTATATATATGATAATGGTTTACTTGTGTCTGATGAAGATCAACATACGAGTCCTACAAAACAGGATGGATGTCAAGAAGCATACTTGAGACTTTTTACCAAAGTAGCAAAGACAAATATGTAATAGAAAGGAAAATGATAATGAGCTTAATACCACTCCTCGTGCATTAAATTTTCCTTTCATGCAGCAATTTTATTTATCTGCATACAGTTTTGACTTCACCGCACGTATTATCTAGCAGTTACTAGGCAACTAATAAATGGGTGTGATAGTGTTCAAAAAGGATAGATTAGGTAATACTTAATAGGCAATGCATAGGCCTCATCATAAACCAATAAAATAATCCAAAAATTTGTAAGAAAATTTACATGACCAGGCCAACATGCTAAATGCACATGGAAACATTAATGGATTAACAAAGTGGCAATCACACAACCAATCAACAACAACTAAGAAAACTAAACCTAATGAAACAACTGAACAACTACTTGCAAAAATTTTCAGTACTTTTGACTTCAAAAGGAAATGAAAAACCCACAGACAAGATTGAATAAAAAGAAAGAGAAGAAGAGTGAAATTACATGTTAAAGGCCATCTTTCTCCGAAAACTTGCAACATCACTTTTGAGGGGATCAAACTTTAGCTGTAGGAGTAGAGGGCCAAAAGATGCATGAGCTTTTCACTTCTCTTCTCTAATCTCCAATTTGTTTCTGATTTCTAGGTTCAGTTGTGTTTAAAATAGCCCAAAAACCTTAAAACTTTCTAGGATATTTAAAAAATATTAGCCTTAAAAGCCGAGTAAGATTAAAAAGGTCCTAAAAAGGCAAGACTATGGGGCGAACCCCAGTTGCCCTGAGGCTGCGGCTCAGTAAGTCTTGGATATATTTAATACAGGTCATAGTAGGTCATAGTCAAGTATGGAACTATAGGAGGGTTTCAAATTACATGTAGAATGAAAAAGCACATGTGCGGACAGAAGAATTAGCAGTCAAGTTATTAAAAACAAAAATAGGATAAGGCCAATACTTCAAATATCTAAGAGATATAGAGATAGAGATAGGTCATCAAGAATTTTCAATGCTTTAGATGAGCTGAATATGTAGAGAAGACAAGCTTCAGTACTGCAGCGGCAAAACGACAAATCGCTAATCAAGTGTGGGATGACAGCGAACGACGGCCTGTGAAGTCTCGAAAGCTTTGAATACTATAAAAGGCTCATTAACGAAGTAGTTAAATGCCTACGTATATAGAAAGGCAAATGCCAAAAACCAGTCCGACAGCGACCATCAAAAGACTAATATTGCACCACGCAGGTTAAGTCTCATCCAACTGATTCGTTGACTGTTTGCTTGAAAATTCTCTTTCATTCTTGCTAACAAGTGTCTCGGGGCAATTGTCAAATAGAAGTGGAAAGAAGGCAACAGAAAGCAACTTACAGGTAAGTAAGGCCATGTTTGGTACAGATTAAAAGCAGATTTTAATCTAAATCAAAGTCAAACAATCAATATTAACTACATCTTTCATGGATCCCACAGTTTTTCAACTGCACACTTCAAAAACTCATATCACGATCTACTAAAAATCTAATTTTAATTCTCACCAAACACCCTCTAAATATGTAAACTGCAAACTAGAAGCAGGTTGGGCAAAAATTTATAAACATGGCAGAGTTAAAGTCTTATCGAATGCCCCTTACATAAGGTAGTCATCAAACTTTCCTCGAAAGAAATTAACTAAAACCCTCCCCCAGACAATAAAATTAACCTAGGGGCAAACAAAGCACGTGCATATCATGTGCATGAACAAAAAATACAAGAAGAATTGGGAGGAGGCATCACACTGATACAAATTGGTATAGATATACATTGGCACATGTATACAAATTGCATGTCAGATAACCAAATCTCATGGGCAAGAATCAATATTAGCATCATGCTCTTGTATTTATTTGTTCATAAACATACCAACTCTTGTTTTGAATCTACTTATCACTCACATTTTCCAACAAAACCCTCTAATAACGTAGTTATTTTCAGAAGTTCTTAAGAGCATGCTTGGCTTATTCAACAGCCAAAAAATGGCTTCTTTCCCGAAATAAGCCAAATATGCTCTACATATAAATGGTATAATTTTTTAAACCATATTTCCCAGGAAGCGTAGAACAAAAGTGACTTGGTACAGAGGTTGCATTTAGATATGACAGAAATAAATTAGGAAACAGTAATAGAACTGAGCACGTGTATGAAAAAAAAATGCTCATCATAGTCTTAGATGAATTGTACAAGCATAAATAAATATCACACGGATTGAATTATAAAATCAACGTGCAAATAGATAAAAAAAAATTAAATTGATTTTACCGATAGGGTTTCAATCTGACCATATCTGCAAGAAAAATAGCTTGTGGTTATGGGGCCCAATAGACATGCGATACATTATAAGAAACCCTAATTATTGAGACAAAAATCGTAATTTAGGAAAACCCTAGCTGAATAATAAAATTAATTCGGGTAATCTAATTCCAAATACCAACTCGGAAATCCAGCTAGACATCGATCAATTCGCCGTACGATGTCGGAGTCAGGCGAATGGAATCCAGTCTCCAGCCGTCGTCGTTTCATGCCAACAAAAGGAGAATGACAAGCCTGACAAAAGAGTTTGCCTTTATATGATAGTACTAACTACGTGTTTTAGTACGCGTATATCACTGGATAATATGCGCTATTTTCGAAAAGAATGCTTCAGACGACTAACTCATTTATCAAGCTTGTAATTCTCCCTCGATTTAACATGAAATAATAGGGAACCAGTATATTTAAAGGATAGAGGTAATGGATTGGTAGGAAGGTATGCTAGATATACTATATTTCATTTATGCGCAAGCGAATGTTTTTATTTTATTTTATTGAAAAATTTACGCTTTTCGTCCTCAATCTTTATGAATACAACAAATTTGCTTTCACCTGTATCTTTAGCATAATCCATCTACTAACTAGTGTTTCGGACGATAAGTTTTTGAAATGGTGATCGTGACTGGGTTGCTCAATTTAGAGCCTAGTGCTTATCGATGATGATGATTTATCGATTCTAAGTAGGTTCTTTGTTTCATAAAGCCTAATGTGCAACAATGGGACAAATGAGCTTTTGGTGATGGTGTAGTGGAGCTGAGTAGCTGACAGTGTGTTCTATGCTAGAATCATGCTTGGTGTATGGTTTCGATGGTTATGTGATTCGTGGTAGACGAGTTTTTGGATGGTAGGCGATGTGGTCTTTCCGGTTCGATTTTAGTGTTGACAATTTTTGTAGGGTAAAGTTGGAGGTGGACCGGAACCCCATCCCATCTACCCTCCTCGACGATCAAACACTACTTTAGTAGAAACAAATTAAAAAGAAGCCACCGGAGTAAAAAATCAACAGTCACACAATTTCGTTCTTGCAAGCAGATAGCGAAGGGCTAGTGAAATGCTCATTGTCGATGGTGATTATGCGGTCTACACTAGTTTTAATCTAGTCAGCTTTTCTCTTTTCTAAATTATAATTTTTCTAATGTGATAGGTCATGATGCAGCAATAAGCACGATTCCATTTGTAACGATTGTGTTTGATCCCTGCACGTGTGTTTGGATTAGAATGGATTGAGTGGATGTTGACAAGGTGGATGGTGCGTTGGATTGGAAAAGAAAATCTTATTTTTGTTGTTTTATTGCTTTCTTTTATTGTTGCTAATTAAAAAAAATTCAAACATATCATTTAATTGCCAAAATGAAAGGAATGACAAACTATGTTACATAATTTAGAGGTTAAGGATAGATTATGGTTAAAAAAAACAATGTTGCCTGAAGACGAAAAATGCGATTTTTCCTTTGAAAATCATTATTATTTTGAGAATGTTTAATTGAAAATGAGGGGTAAATGATTTCAAATAATCCCTTTTCGAATGAGAGCCTAATATAGATAATAGGGGTACGGGAAGACACGGATAGGTTAATTGCTTGCAAGCGGGCCCAACTCAACCATCGAACAGACATCTCGAGTTGGGTGAAATTCCAATTCAAAAACCAATTAGTCATTACCAATTCATTAAAGGGGTTCATTACACAAAAATGATGACGTCCATCCATAATTCATCACAAGAACTCAACTCCTTCAACAAATCCGTTGCACAAAAGCGATGATCAATAAAGAATCCATCCATCAGCACAAGAACTCTTTTTTAACTGACCCACACAATCTTTGCTCTACAATGCACAGCTTACTGTATAGCTGGGATCAATTGTTTCTCGTGCATTGACTCCAAAAGTAAATATGAACCCACATAAAACAAAAGGAAGAAAAAGAAAGAGAAAATGTGCGAAGTTACACACCATAGGTTCCCTGCGACCTGTCATCAACCTCCATAAGATTGCAACATCACTTTGAGGGGTTCAAAATTTAGCTGTAGGAGTAGAGGACTAGCTCGGGCATGGGCTTTTAACTTCGCTTTCTATAATCTCCAATTCTTTTCCATTTTCGAAGATTTGGCTGTGTTTAAAATATTCCAAAACCTTAAGGACATGTTCTCTTTACTATTTTCTGTTTCCTATTTTCCAAAATAGTAAAAACGCCTTCTCTTTCTTATTTTCAATGGCGTATTTTTGAAAACAAGTTGAAAATTTACAAAGAAGAGTGTTTTCAGTTATAATCAAATCAAAATTTTCAAAACGCGTCTTGGGTGTTTTCAGAACAATTTTTCAAAATATCAACAAAAACACATTTTCAACAATCTCAAAATGGACACTCAAAACACAAAATCCAAAATGAATTCGAAACTCAAAACACAAAACTGAACACAGAGAGATCGGCTTCTAAACTTTCTTGGCTATGAAAAATAATTTAGCTCTAAAAGCTGAGGCAGGTTGAGAAGAGGTCGAAAATGCGAGACCAAGAAATGCAAACCTCAGCTGCCCTGAAGCACGTGCCATAGTAAGCCTAGGATATATTGGTGGTCATAGTCACACATTGAACTATAGGAAATTTTCCAATTGTATGCAGATAATGAAGGCACATATGCGGACAAAAGAACTAGAATAGTCAGTGTTATTAGAAAACGGAACTAGGGGAAGGGTAATGCTTCAAATATCTAACAGAATATCAAGTATCTAACACAATAGCGATATCAATCATCAAGAATTTTCAATGCTTTAGATGAGCTGAAGTTGTAGAGAAGAGAGGCTCCATTGCAGTATAACTACAAAACACAGATCAAGGGTAAATTACAGCTAAAGATGGCTATCATGCTGTATAAGGCTCATTGCCAAATTAGTTAAAACAGCTCTGTACATAGAAAGGCAAATGCTAAAACCACCCCACAGCAAATGTCAAAAAGACCCCAATATTACCACGCATCGTACACCGCCGTGCATTAACTGCGTGCTTACGTGTAATTCTCTTTCGCATTTTCTAACTTCCTGGAATAGAATACTCTTACAAACAAGTGTCCAAGGATAATTGTTAAGTAGCAGGAAAAAGAAGCCAACAGGCAGCTGTGTGTACATAAGCAGGATCGTACACTGTAACAGATATGCAGGTTAGAGAAAAATTTATAGATATGGTGGAATAGTTAAAGACTTAACAACTAACAAGTGTCCCTTACCCGAGACAGTCATTTAACTGTCCTCAGTAGAAAGCAAAAACACATTTTTTTTTCCTGCCTATGCAAGCCTGCAAATGATCCAAAACCTCTCCAGACAATAAACTTAGCCAAATATATGATACAAAAATGCAATTGAAGAAACACAATAAAGCATCTATATATTTTTCTAATTTTCCAATCGGATAATCATAATCGCGGCCAAGAATGAATGCCATCATGCTTGTGTTTATTTATCACACACAGAAAAAACAGAGAGAAGCAAGCAATGAATGAAATATTGAAATTACACAACAAAAAACGCATTCATCTTCTTAAATACTGTTAAAACAAGGATATCTCACAGACGGAATTATAACATCAACGAGAAAATAGATCAGAATATATAACATAAATTTATTCTACGGACAGGCTTTATATCCATCCATTCTGCTCGTAAAGGCCGTCAGTCCCCAGTCCCAATAGAAAAAACAAACCCTAATATAGGAAAAACGCTACTTACGACAAGAAACTTAATTTCAGAAAACCCCAATTAAATTAGAATATTAATTAGGGTTTCCCAGTCCCAAGATACCGTCGAAGAGTCGTATAATGGTTACCGGATAAAGATTAAGATAAATAATTAGGGTTTCCTTAGTTTCCGGATTCGATCTCCGAATGCCAGCTAGTCGCCGATCAAATTGCTGTGGGACTCAGTCACAAGGGCATCCGGCCACCGGCCGTTGTCGTTCGATGCCAACAAAGGAGAATGACAAGCCTGACAAAAGAGTTCACCTTTTATAATAGTGCTAGTTAGGTGTGTAGCACTACTGGGTGGGCGCCATGTAGTTTAGAACGGGCGGAGGAAAACTCGTTTGTCAAACTTGTAATTCTCCCTCAATTGACATCGAAATATAAACATTTTATCAGACACAGTCTCCATCCACTCACTACTATATAGAGTGGAATTGGTACGTGTTCGGCTAACTTTAAAAGTAACTTTTACTTCTTTTGAGAGAGAGAATATGCTTCAAACTAAAATAGCCAAATTTTATACCTACTTTTGGTTCAAGTGAAGACAAACCTTAGATTTTTTTATTTTTTTTTTGTATCCTTCCACTATTGATAACGATATTATAGGTTTAATGCTAAAAAACTATTGCTAGCAAAGAAAAAAATTGTCTATTAATTAAATATCAATATCACGTAAGGATAGTAAAAAAGCTCGTCGGCTCAGGTCATTTTTTTATCGGACTTTGCTCGGTTCGACTCGAGCCCGATCTTTTTTATTTAATTTATAGTATGTATAAACTTTACAAATTTTAAATTCTTTAANTACTTTTGGTTCAAGTGAAGACAAACCTTAGATTTTTTTATTTTTTTTTTGTATCCTTCCACTATTGATAACGATATTATAGGTTTAATGCTAAAAAACTATTGCTAGCAAAGAAAAAAATTGTCTATTAATTAAATATCAATATCACGTAAGGATAGTAAAAAAGCTCGTCGGCTCAGGTCATTTTTTTATCGGACTTTGCTCGGTTCGACTCGAGCCCGATCTTTTTTATTTAATTTATAGTATGTATAAACTTTACAAATTTTAAATTCTTTAAGTAAAAAATGTGGATTTGATATTAATAAAAAAAATCGAGCCGACTCGAGCCGCACCTCATTTCTTTTTTGACGGACTTTGCTCGGCTCGGTTCGGCTCGTTAACATGGCTAATATCACGTAAATATCAAGTATGCTAACTTACATGTCGCGTGAATGTAACACATTTGAGATGTTCTTTCTGCTTGAAAAGACGATAAATATTCAGAGATATGTAAAATAAAATAAAATAAATGCAACTCAACTCGACTAACATATCAAAGTCTGATCGGGTACAATGAGGCCTGGAGCTTGACATATTACGAGGACTCAATGGTCTATCGAGTTGAGTTGCAAAATTTTCTCCTAGAGATACATCATGAGTTCGAATAAGTAAGAATGGGTATGAAGTGATAAAAATGTGGATTTCAAATATTTCCTTGTAGAATGGTCGTGTAGAAAAGTTCAAGGTGGCACGGCCTATCAAAAAAGCCTCATCAGTTCGGGCTTCAAGCTCGTCAACCTGTACAAGGAACGATGGGGGATGGACCAATATTTTAAGGGTAATTTCTGGATTAAGGTTCTATATTAATAATCTATTGTTATTCTATTTGAAGTTGGTGAATTAATTTTTTTGCCATATATAGACGTAGGCAAATTGTCGAACAACTTAAATTTATATGTGTTGATCTTATTATTTTTCTTATTTTCAATTTTACCGTTCACTTTTGCACAACAAGACTTTTGATTCGGTGGAAGCCTTTGTTTGCCTTTCATTATAATCTTCTTATAATTTAAATGTCAAAAATTAATATTTTTAAAAACTACATTTTGTATAAACCACAACTAGTATATCTACCCTTCACAACTGATTTATATCACATTATAATATCAACAACCAAACCATGTAAATATGAGCTTACATGGCAATCGTTTAGCGGCAAATGAACCGATCTACTAGAGTTTTTTGGAGGTGGCCATGTCTCTCCAAGGGCGCACCGCGCACATGGCACCCCTTATTGGTTGGGCGTCTGTGTGGGGGTGCCACTTGCGCCTCCTGTTCGTCCAGGGCCACGAAGCAAAATCCTTTTTGGAATATAAGATCAAGTTTAAATGACTTTTTATCGGTCCAATCAATCATTTGAACCTAATTTAATTATTCATTAAATTAGGGTATGTTTAGCACGATTTTTGAAAAATCAAAAAGAATTTTGGAGACCCACAATATGGTTTGAATTCATTTGACTAATTTTATGAAAGTATTTTTTCTAGTTGGAAGAGTTTTAGAAAAAACTGATTCAATGTGATTTCCTCTAAAAACTCATTCGGAATATGAAGTTATTTGAAAAATTAGTTTTCAAGAAAAAAAAATTAACTTCCTCCAAATCTCTTCTACATAAAGTAAAAGCAAAATAAAAGTTATGTCAAATGGACTCTTGGGTTTCATAAATGAAATGCCTAACTCAATCTCTAATTGTATTTGTCATACTTGCATTTAATGAAATTAAAAGCATCAATTTTCAACTAATGCATTATTCATATCCATTCTACAAGTACAACTGTATTTGACAACTATGAGTGACAAAATCTATATCATTTATTTTAAAAATTATTTTTTAAATCAATCATACAGATCTTGACAACACATAAATGGTCAATAAAAGTTGTCAACAATCATCGTACAAATAACTTTATTCGTTCATATTATATTGATACCATGTTTGAGCCCCCATTTTTTTTTGGAAATGATGTATTTTAGAATAGTATCTTGATGAAGAATGTGTAGTAAAAAAAATAAGAAAAAATGTTGGGTTTACATGTAATATTATTTTATTGAAAAATGTGTGGTTGAAAATAAAATACAAAAAAATGTATTTTAAAATTAATGTGAACCAAACAAGGACTCAATATTCTAGCTATCAATATTTAAATAATTAAATTAACTGAAAAATAAGAAATAAACAATCTTGGAGATGAAAGTAAAATATAGAGTTGTTCGAGTTTAGAAAAAGTGTTACTCTTTCAATATAAATATCTTCTCTATTATGGCTAAAATGTTCTTTAAAAATAAAGAGTATCTTGAAGTAGGGATGTTAACGAGTCGAGTCGGCTTGCGAGCCAAAACTCAAGACTCAAGTTCTACTCGAATAAAATAGTCCGATTTTTTTAGGCCCGAGTCAAGCCGAGCTGAGACAAGACGATTTATTTTTATTTATTTCATTTTTTTAAGGCTCAATTCGTCACGAGCCAAAAATGACCCCGTGACAACGACGCCCCCAAATGGGACTCAACCTGAGACACGAGCAAGATCGGACTTTTTCTGAGCTGAGTCACGAGCCGCCCAAACTAACGAACTAAATTGATACCCCTATTTTAGAGATGCTCCTGAAATTTATACACAAATTCGAATTATATTTGATATTCTCAAATGCTTGGGCAGTTACAATCGGCCTACCACTAAGTCAAACTGCTAATTCCGAATCATGTGTCATCCTTGTGCTTGTTTTATGCGAATCTAATACGGATCAAAATAAGCTAAGGCAACATGCTGGCATACGTCCATGCCTTGCTACTTGAAATCGATACCCATAGATTTTTGCCTAGCCATCGGCACAGTCCCGTGCATGCTGCCGCCAAGACCCTTTCGAACATGCTGTCTAGAAATCTCAAAGTATGAAGCGTCGTCATCAAATAAATACCGCAGTACATGGCTTCTGCCCTTGCCAGATGCACGTATTCCTGACACAATCTTGCGAACCCCACAGACAACTTAGCCAAATGCGCCAATCACATGCACATCGGTGCAATATCAGCCTGCTATGTTGCCAACTGCGCACAATTACTGCACACCCACGCCAATGCAACGTCATAGGTCAAGGTTCCGTCTATGACCAATCCACAACAACGAATAAGGGGTTAACAGCTGCATCACGATCCAATGTAAGCTAGATTTTGTTTTTAGTTTAAAAAAATAACATAAAAATAAAACTTACAGATTGTTTTAATAAAGTTGGCCTCTTTTAAAAATATTAAGAGAATGTTTGGTAGAGATTAAAATCAAATTAAAATTAAATAATTAACATTTATTGTTGATTTTTATTAGACGAGTGAAACTTAATAACGACTATATTTTCAATTTTAATTAGATTTTAAGCTCTACCAAACAAGCTCTGAGCCTTCTTGTCATCAACGTTGATATTTTTTGACTGACAATTAAATTGACAAAAGATAAAAGAAATAAATAACTTGATTAAATAAATTATCATTATTATTAATAGAGAGAACATAACAATATTTACTCGATCATTACAGTGGAGGTGTATTGAATCGAATCAAGAAAAGACAGTAAACATAGACGAGTAATAGAAAATGACATTTATTAAACGAGTGAACTCATAGACGGATGCTAAGCAACAATGCTACTTTCAGCATTTCCTTGTACAATAATATCCGCACCAAAAAATATAGAAAAAGGATTGATGTGAGATAATAATAGATACAAGACAAAAATGAATGGTTGTTCGAGGAAAGATTAATAGAATGAACGATAGCATATTTACAACCACAAACAATTATCTGCAAATTCCTTCAATCCCCCAAGCAAATAAAGCAACACGATTACGGTGAACAAAAGATGAACATGAGGCCCTATACCCAGTAAGAATCAACAGAAGAGATCGTATAAGCAAAAAAAAAAAAGTGCAGAAATAAAATAAAATGAGATTTGCAAGAAAAAAAGAACTTGCTTTTTTGCTGCATTTAAGAAGTCGCATCTGGGATAAAAAATCTGCACTCGTCTTTATCTGCCCTCGTTGCTCATTTGTAATGATCCGTCCTTCATCAGTTTCAAGCTGAGACTATTATAACGTTCTCTTGAATACTGTCTTGAAGCCTTTCTCCAGTCTGTACCGGCCTTCATCATTGCAGCAAACTCGTCGTAACTTATACGTCCGTCCTGCAGAAATAACATGTTTAAGCAAGTTAGAAGAATGTATATAATTAAAAAGTTAACAAGCACATTTTAAGTCGAGTACGAGAAGAAAATGGACCTTGTCAGTGTCTACATCTTGAATAATGGCATTGATAATTTCTTCACTGGTGCTCTCGACCTCATCAGCAAAGGTGTCCCTTAGCTCCTCAATCTCTATATACCCACTTTGATTTCTATCGAAGAATTCAAAAGCTTTACGTAGATGCTCATCATTGCCCATCTTCCGCAAGTGTACAGAAATCGCAACAAACTCTCCACAGTCGAGGTATCCATCCTTATCAATATCACCCTGTAAAGAAAATGTAAAATTGTTTTATGCAATGGTATTGGAGCATCACACAGCTTGATCCGATTGTATGAACAAATACATTATTTAGTATTATACATTTGTACTTCATAGACGAACAAGGAAGAATATGGTTATGGTGGTAGATTGCTTAGAAAGCACAACTACCACCAAGTTAACATTGCTATGGACTTACGTGGGCCCTGAAAGTTAGGATAAGAAATTTAATGGAAGTACATTATTTATGATTTGCAGAGTAGAGACGAGACTTCATCAAAATAACTATATGAAATTCGACACTGGAGCACTGCCTGTCAAATAAGAGTTAAGTCTAAGCATTGAAAGTCTAATTAGATAGAGCTCTTACAGCTTCCATAAGAACTTGAAGATCTGCATCTGGGATCTGATGACCAAGCTTCTGCAACCCAATTCTCAACTCATTAATGTCAATCTTCCCCTTATTAGCTGTATCCATCAATTTGAATCCTTCCTTTATGCCTGCCACCTCCTCCACAGATAGATGCTCAGCTATCACCTGTCATTTGACAAAGCAATCATAAAACAATCCATTGCTACAAAACATCATTTAACAGAAATTAACCACCTTTGACAATACATATGCAGATGCAAACGAGAGACATTAATGTGTTTGGATACTTTATAAAGCCAAGAAATGTTACCCTAAGAGCTCGTTTCTTCAGTTTGTTCATCATTGAAAATTGTTTGAGCCTTGCTCTCACGGTTTCACCCAATGAAACATTCGGAGCACTCTTCGCATTTTGTAACCAAGGATGATCTGAAAAATCAGGAGCTACTTTTGTCAAGAGTTTCATGCTTATGTTGATGAACTTAAGAAGACATAATCAAGTATTTCAACGAGCAAAATGGCATAATATATCAATTAGGGATAATTACAGTAACCCTCCTAACATCTCTGATTAACACACCATCACCCCTTGTTTGAAATTTTTTTCAGACTTATTCTATTCCAAACAATTGGAGGTACTGATTCATTAATCAGAAATAACAAGGGGTATTAGTGTAGTTCTCTCTATCTATTATGACAGGGACAGTATTTTACCTAGAACTTCCTGTGCTGTTAGCCGCTGCTTGGGATCAGGGTTGAGCATCTTCTTCACAAGGTCCTTCGCTCTATCAGAAACCCTAGGCCAAGGGTCCCTTTTAAAATCCACAACAGACCGAATGATTGCCTGTGCAACTCCTTGTTCAGTTTCTGCATTTCCAAAGACAGTTAATGCCACGACTATGTCAGAAACGAGAGATGGAAATGACTACAACTATGCAATTCTAGAAAGCTACTTTCATAAAGTTTTATGTAATTATATATGTGTGTAAATTCTTTATCTAGTCATGAGTTGGTCAATTGAAAGAACTATTACGCACGGCACTTCTAGTACTTGGATACTCAAGGATACGTTTGAACGTGCCTTGTCCTATTTTCTTATATATTTATTAAATTTTCGATGCTCAAGGAATAACTTGAGGACACTCCACGAAAAAGTGTTTGATGTGCCATATGCTGTGTCCTATATTAAAAAGATTAAAAATAAAGATAGCATATAGAAATGTAAAATTTTAAACAATGAGTCTTGTCCTAGTTTTTTGAAAGACCATGTATCGGCATGTTTGTGTCATGTCGTGCTTCTTAGTGGATGAAGCATCCCTTTCTACTTAATAATAGTCTTGTATAACTGTATTATCCTACTCAAAGTAAAATTAATGGTAAGAAACAACATCGTAGACTCCTACTCAAAATGCTCCGTGGCCATTTTGGCTTGTGGAAGCACAGTAATTCCACCATCCTCTAACATGAAAACAGTTAATTAAAAGTACTTTTTAATCTTAGAAATCCATGCTCTATGAGGCTTTCATAATCTTCGGATGTGCCCACACAAGACATTAGAAATAAACTCCAAATATGAGGAAAGTGGAGATTGACCTGCCCAAAATGGTGGAACACCACACAATAAGATGTACAGAATCACACCAGCACTCCAAACATCCACTTCTGGACCATAGTCTCTCTTCAGCACCTCAGGAGCCATATAATAAGGACTTCCCACAATCTCATTAAATCTTTCACCTTTAAACTTACAAACAGATTAGCTAACATGAATGGAACAATCAGCAATTGATACTAGCCAGTTTAAAAATTACTTGAACAGGTAAAGAAAAAGGATTGCAAGAGGCATTACCAGGCTTGAAGAAAATGGACAGCCCAAAATCAATAGCCTTCAGTGGAGATGATTCCTTCTTATTCGCAAACAAAAAGTTTTCAGGTTTAAGATCGCGATGCATGACCCCGTGCTTATGACACATCTGCAGAACAGCCAGATATTAATTCCAACATTCAAGCACTACTGAAGTATGATTTCTTCAAAAAGGATTTGGAGGGAAAAAAGATAATAAAATGGAAGAAAGAAAGAAAGAAAATGTGAGAACTGAGAACCTTGAGAATGAATTGACCCTATAATTGCTCAATTAGAATAGTATAGATGAATAGAGATGTCAAGCAATGAATCTAAACACAGATTACAAAAAAGAAAGCAAATAAATATCACTGTGCTTTCTAGTATACGACAAATTCATGTGCCTGGCATTAAATTACTTCTGGCAGACAAATGTGACACAATAAGTATCAGAGACTCCTAAAGTCGAAGCAGTGCAAAAATTTTAGGGTCACTCAATTTTGAATAAAAAATATTTGTAAAATAAGAGAGATCGATAAGCATTGCTCAGCCTTGAGAATTGGAACGTCGAGAAAGCCTGAACACAATTTATCAGACTACACATTATCTAAAGTTGAAAAACCAACAGGCAGAACATACTCGAAATCAGATTGATCAAGCAAACTTTTCAAAACCTCAAACAAACAATTTCAGTTGCTGTCCTCAATCACTCGCTGTAGTAGCTTCCTTATAATTTAGCATGCAGATCTTCTATATAAATTCAAATAATCAACTAGTAAATTATAATACTCCGTCCCAGGAAACTAACCGTATGAAAATTGAACTATGAACAATAACATAGCACGCAGATCAGAATTCAAACTATAAAGCAACACCAAAATAGAGTATATTGAATCTTCACCTGAATAACTTCGACAACTGTTCGAGTAACAGCAGCTGCAGCTCTCTCAGTATAATGTCCTCTAGCAACAATCCTATCAAACAATTCACCACCCTCACACAACTCCATCACTATGTGGACTGCATTATCATCCTCATATGTATCCTTCAAAGTTACGATATTTGGATGCTTAGGTAATTTTTTCATGATCTCGACCTCTCTCCTTACATCCTCAATATCCACTCTTGTTCTCAACTTCTTCTTGGATATCGATTTACAAGCAAAAACTTCCCTACTAGTTTTATCTGTACATAAATATGTAACCCCGAATTCACCACGACCTAGTTCACGCCCGAGCTCATGGAACTGCTCAATATTATGGCCTGTTGGATTACCTAACACATAGGATTTGAGACCCCCATTAGGTATTGCTTGATTAACACTATAATCAATAGCAAAGGGGTTCGGCTTGTGTTTCCCCTTTTTAACCTCGTCGGCCGTTTGAGGTACAGCACAGCAATTTCCCATAAAGCTACAAAATTCGACCCTTAATTTTCAATCTTTAAAACAAGGGATCTCAAGATTTGAGCAGAATACAGACAAAGATGAATCTAAATCTCAGTCTCTTTTGATCAAAGTTTAAATTCTGCTCAACTAAACCTTCAGTTCTTGAACTTTTCCCACCTTTTGGATCTAGCAGCCAAATGGGCTTCCGAAATTAAAGAAAAAAAGCGACCTACCACTAACAAAATTCAATCTTTAAGAGAAAATCACACAAAAATCAAGAAAATAAGAGGCTTTTGTAAGCTTTCAAACACCAAAAATCTCATAGCTCTTCCAATTCAAGTTAATATGGAGATTTTCAGGTGAAAGGGGTGGAAAAACCAAGAAATAAGAGATGGAATTGTTGTCCTCTTATGGTTAAAAAATAGTCAAGAAAAATGTGACAATGTTCAGAAAAATTTTGGGTGCCAAAATATTTGGAACGAATGGGAGGTGATTTAGGGGAAAGGGGGAAAGTTTTGGGGTCGGAGAAAAGAGGAAAAGAGGACGATGAGAAGGGGATTTTTAAATTTAGCACAACGGAAAGAAACTTTCCACCTGCTCTGTCTCTCTATAATTTTTTCTCCTTTCTTTGACCTTTTTTTTTTAATTTTTTTTCCTCTCTTTCTAGATATGTTCTTGCCATGTGAAATGAAAAAGATGAAAAATAAGAGCGAAGTCTTGAAAGGTATTTTCATTTGCAGAGAACGGTACAAAAAGATTTTAAAGTAATCTTTACTATGTTCTTCACTTTTCCTATTTTTAACATTCAATTAATCAAGACATCTCGTCCTCAATGATTATTTCTAATCAAATATTTAGTTAACGTAATTTGAAATGAGTGACAAATATTTTGTCAAAAAATTGATTTTTTTTCTTTTTACTTGAGCTCGTTTGAGACGTTATGCTGAGAATGAGAATGAGAATGAAAAATATAGTCGTTATGGGCTCCACACAAGAGATAGAAAGTTTGAATTATAATGTTGATGTGAAGGATAACTGTTATATTTTTCATTATAATGAAGAAAAAATGTGGCTCAAACGAGCTCTAAGAAAGATTTCACATT
>CAIGRH010003931.1:0-13060 GCA_903798295.1 Fraxinus nigra | reverse complement strand
GAGATGATATAAGCAATTTGTATATTCGATTAACGTACGATCGTCGCAGAATTTTTAAAATTAGCATATTATCGAAATTTAAATTTATTGTGATTTTGCCCATTTTTGTGGAGATTAAAATCAAATTTTTAGTGAATTTTGATAAAAGTTTAAATAATTATGAATTTCATGAAATATGTTATTAAAATTATTTATTAACTTTAATTTAGATTTCAATCGATATCAAACATGATTTGTAAAAAAGAAAAAATCAAAAATCAAAAGTTATGGGGCACGTGCCCCCTAGGACCCCGCTCCTTGGGTCTGCCAGTGAGTACATAGATGTGCCTGTGAAGTGAGGCGAGTTAATGATTCTGCAGCTGGCGATTACCTGGTTCTGGTGGACTTTTAATCAAATTAATCTATCAATTGTTTCATCATAGCATGCTATACCACATTGGATATTTGTAGGTTTGGGGGTGGGGTGGGAAATGTAGTAGATAAACAAAAAGGTCAAACTAGTTCAAGTAAATCATGTCTTGTACAAACCAAGCGAATCACTCCTTTGCTTTGGCTTTCTATAAAATATAGAAAGGAATTTACCTTTTTGATTGACTTTAACTAAACTCAAGGAGCCCTATCTCATAGTTATCTATCTAGAGATGGCCTCATGGATTCTGATTTTCCACTTCAATCAATCAAAGGTCACCTGATAGAATAAAAATTCAAATCCGATTTTATGTTACCATTAATGCTTGTTTTATTAATTTTCTTAACTTGTTCATAACTTCATCTAGGTTAGGAGCCTTCGCTGATAATGCATCTCAAATGTTTCTCCCCAGATTTTCTTCAATGGATGACGCCTTATCCAATTCATCAGTTCAGTGCAGTCATTTATAATTATTCTGAAAATACATATTATTCTCTCCCAAGTTACACTCAAGCTGAATATTTAGCTTCATATGACATAACAAGTATTTTCGCAGTCCTACAAATTCCCTTTTAAAGCATATAGGACTTCGCCTGTCAATGGTACCTTAGGGTCTTCGCTGATAATGCACTTGACGGATGAAATTTGCAGTATTTTTTTTCCCAGAATTTAGCTAACCTACAAGTTTGGTCTCGCTTTCCTTTGTGTAGAGATAATCGTAGAACTTGTCATGTGGTTTCAGACTTTCAGTTTTACTTCGCTGACGGCATTATCAGCCTTCTTTCTTCCCATCTAGACTTCTTAGTCTCTTGATCTTTTTGCACAACTCAATATGATTTTGTTAGAATTACTTTCTTTATTAACTGGACTAAGTTTATATAAAGTGAAAGGGATGCAATTAGTAAACATGCTGAATTTCCTCACAAAATATATTTGCAAGAGATAGAATTATTATTATTACTATTTTTTTTTTTTTTGTCTCTCCACTCCGGTGAATAGAAATATATAAATAAATAATTGAGTTCCTTTTCAATCTGTAAACCTAGGCAGATGAGCAGATAACTACAGTTTGGGGAATAAACTTGGGATTGCATAACTAGCTATGATTCAGATATCATGAACTGGTTTCTTCAGACTGTCAATTTCAAACTAAATCATTGATTCCAAATATGCATATGGGTATAGCATATTCATTTATAAATAGAAAAATTACATTGAACTTTTTAGAAATTTTTTAAAAACTGGATTAAAAATATACACTACATAAGGGAAAATTAAATGAAAATGTAAGTTATATGCCAGATATTTGAAATTGTGAAGTTTCATAATCGCAAGAATTGACAATCTAGACATTCAGTCGCATGTTATCTTGTTAGAGCCATGTCAATATCGTGGAAGTGTCTGCGAATTCTGGCATGTCTGGTCTACTTCGACTTCCCTATTGCAAGTGTACAGTATTCTTACAACGATCACACTGGCTGCAATACACTGGGGATTTAGTCTTTCCTAGTAACTTTATAGTCACCCTTGGTAGTTCCTTTTACCATTTTTATCATTCACAAATATTGAAGCCATATAATGCTTCTTTGTTTTATATTGTGTCTGTGGGCTTATGTGGTTCAAATAACAATTATTGGGCTTGCTTTTTATGACACGGTTGAAATATTTATTCTATAGCTTGCCTTGGAAGCTTTGACACGGCAATTTCAAATTGAAAAGGACAGAAACTTTTTTCCTTTTGATAATGTATTTAATATATATCTCTTCCTCTTTCATAAATATAGGCAACTCTCTCTTCTAACTCTCTGGTCCGTTTTCAGCCTCCTTCATTTTGCTCCATAAAATCAACCATATAGCTATATATTATAGAAACTCTTGGGGATTCTTAGGCCTGAAATAGTGGCTAAGTTTGTGGAGTGTTTCTTGGTGATTTAGCTTCGGTATGGAGGGTCTTCNTCTCTTCCTCTTTCATAAATATAGGCAACTCTCTCTTCTAACTCTCTGGTCCGTTTTCAGCCTCCTTCATTTTGCTCCATAAAATCAACCATATAGCTATATATTATAGAAACTCTTGGGGATTCTTAGGCCTGAAATAGTGGCTAAGTTTGTGGAGTGTTTCTTGGTGATTTAGCTTCGGTATGGAGGGTCTTCTTGGCGGTATTGTGGTAGACCGTTTGGTCGATGATCCAAGCCAAGAAGAATGAGGTTTTGGCGGGTTCTCTAGCTCTCTAAGGATGGCGATTTGCAAGGATTGGAAGGCTGTTCCTGAGCCTAGACTTTCCACCATTTTCGGCCAGTGAAGACAGGGAAGTTCCTCTCGATTTTCTCTTTGTTATTTTAGTAGACATGCTGATTTTGATGATATGTAGAATATATATATGTATAGTCATTACAGTGAACCCGTGACTTTGTGATTGTATAACTTGACTAAAGGATATTGATATTTATGTTATACTATTGATCTATGCCATTGTGATTTTAGAGACTATAACATTGCTGTAAATTCCTAACAGTGTCCTTGTTTATGTGCGGATCATGAAGCAGATAAATCTGCTGGGTCAGTCGTTGTAATGACATGGTTTTGGTTACTTGGAGGTTGGAGCAGTTTGGATGATGTCTTGATCTGAGATCATATAGTTTGGACTTGGTGGTGTAAATATTTACTGAAACTGTAAATGATCTTTTCATGTAGTTCGTGGATAGTCCATTTTGTCGTTTCGAAGGGTTTTGAGTTAACTATTCTTGGGGAATATTGCATTTCTCATTTGATATTCTTTTTGATGCATTCATGTTATTAGAAATACTCAATGCTCCTTAAAAGATCGATAAGATTTTTTTGGTTGGATTGCTGGGTTTTGTAGTTCAGTGCAATCTGATTTTATAACTGAGAGTCTTTCGGCTGCACAATCAGGTTAATAAATTTAGAGTCCGGGAGATGGAGTTATCTTTCACTCAAGGTCGGTGGAATTATGAACGCTAGGGGGATATGATCCCATATCAAGCAGCAATGCAAAGCGTCCTGGAGTTGAGTTGTGGGCTGATTTTGACGTTCCCCTAGATCAGGTTGATGCTTCATGGAAAAATTTGACCCATGCCCTTTTAGGGCTCTTTTTTGCTTCAATCAACTTCCTGGATCATTCAACTAGTTACTCTGCACCTCAGTGGAGCTTTCATTCATTTGCTGGGAAATTACGTTACGGATCACTGCCCTGTGAAGCTGTTTGCACAGAAAATCTCACTCCCTGGTTGAAGTTGCTTTCTTGACGAGATAAAGCTGGGCTTTCTATGCTAATGGACAGACCTTCTATGTACAAAGGATATTATCATTTTCAGCGGCTGCATTTGACTTCAGATGATTTTGGTACAGCTATATTGAATTCTGGTATAATGCTTGAACAAACTCTTACAGTTCTTCTTCAACCAAACACTTTGGGGGCTAGAGCAACAGTTTCTGGTAAAACATTACAACCAAGTTGGTCCCTGAGTTCAATATTTGGAAGGAAAGTCCATGGAAAATGTTCAGTTTCAAAGTCCAGTAATGTGTATGTTCAATTTGAGCAGAAACTGGTATCTGAATTGAAGAAAGTAAGGTAGAAAAGTGAAACACTAGAGAATGGGATTCTTATTCATGACGACTTTTGGAATGACACTATCTTTGAAACGTTAGCTTCCCCCGACATAGTAGTAAAAGAATAGAGAACTTGCAGAAAGAGGATTCCTCCGTTCTATATGAATTCTTGGTTGGGGATTACAATGACTCAAAACCTTTTGATTTGGGTATAAGGTGGAAGCTCCAAGTAGTCTAGTCATGTCAGCAAGAACCTTTAAGTGCTAGTAGGTTCTTAATGGGAAGTGGGAATGAGGGAGGTGCCATAACAATCTCATTGAAATCTTTAAGTAGCAACAATACATATGGAGTTGGTTGCTGTGAGAAAGGGTCTCAGTTAAGGATTGATATATTCCAAGTGGTGCCTTGGTATGTCAAGGTCTACTATCATACACTGAAGGTGTTCATAGATGGAGAACTTCAGTCTACAATGGAAAACATAGAAAAGATGCATATTTCACCTTCAGAAGACAAGGTCTCTCCTTGAGTAATGGAAATGATCTTGAGATTACCTTGTGGTGTTAAAACAGCTGCATTTACTTTGGAGTTTGATAAGGTAAAACATTTTGATTGAGTCAGAACTGTTAGTTACCAAATCATGCTATCATCAGTTGTCTGGTTGCTGTTCATGAACAACAAATAAATACATGGAGAAAAAAGAGCAGATATTGTACTTTAATATCATAATTTTAATCTATGTGCGCATAAGTTTAGATAATGTAACTGAATGACTAAATTTTTTGAGGGATGAAGAAAGGAATAGTCACGTATGTAATTTGCAATATTTATGTTGGCCAGTCCCATTCTCCTTGACACCACGGCAAAGCGCATTCCCTTCTCCCGCGCGTGGCGCGCAGGAGAATGGGACTGATAATTGATTAACTTGAGATGTTGACAACCATAAAATCTAGAGCTGTTGTTTTCTTGGTTATTGGTTCAAATATATCCGAAGCAACGTTTTGCTAATAATTGAAGTGTTGTTCATCCCAATTCAATTCTTCCATATTATTGTTTAGTACGAATTTGAGTGTGTTGTAGCCAATTCAATTCCTGCTTCTCAAAAGGGCCAATTCAAATCCAGCCACTTGTAAGGCATGGACCACGACTGGCCTCGAAACCAAATTTAGGAATTGTTAGGTTATAATAGATGAAATAATAACTGGAACGGAAGTTGGCTGTGTAGAAAGGCATAGTTAGTATAAAGACAGCTAAAAGAATGGCTTTTTTAGATTGCTTGGTTTTCCTTGCATTATTAAAAATATATATATAATTTATTGGCATCTGATAAATTCTGTCTAATTTCAGCTTATTCAATATTACATATTTCGAAGTTGAGCTCTAGGACATTGTATATTTTCTTTATCAGGTCATCTACGGCACATCACTTTTGATATGTTTTCTGTATTTCAATTTTTCTTTTTCGCCTTCTTACTTCCTTTGCTTTTTCAACAGGGATTTCTGCATATAGATGAATATCCTCCAGATGCTAACCAGGGATTTGACATTCCGTCAGCTGTAGTAAGCTTTACTGACTTCCAAGCAATCGTAGGTTTTCAAGATAAATTTCTGAACAATTTGCCAATATTGAATGAATTACAGGTATCATAACAAACAATCTCAATGACTCTAAGCTGATTTTTATGTTAATTTTTTATTCATTGTCTTATCTATGCTCCAATTTGTTGGAAGATGAAGCACAAGCTAGGGAGAAGCACGAGCTAAAGGAAACTAAAGAATTAAAAGAGCTGGCAGCCTAATCATTTGTTCCAGCTTCATAGCTGCTGATTATGCAATGGAAGATCCTAGAAGATTAGATGCTCCAGAATCCGTTTTGTCTTGCACATGGTTTCTGTTAGGAGAATATTCCTTCATTATTCTGTAACTGATTTTGTCCTCTTCCTCACCTAAAGTGTATATATATTGTATCTTGTAACTTGTATAAACATTATTCAGGAGAATTCAAGAATAATTTTCACAGCAAATTTGCATCTATCAGAATTCATTTATCTCAAATTTTACATGGTATCAGAGCCTAATGGCTGAATCAGATAATGTATCATCAAACCTTCCACAAATCACTAGCCAAAATGACAATACAACAGTTCATGATCCAACACATTTGAGTAGCCCCTACTACATTGGGAGCAATTATGACACTGGATCCATTTTGGTTAATCACATACTTGATGCCAACAATTACCACTCATGGGCAAGGTCAATGAAGAGAGCTCTCAGGATAAAGAATAAGCTAGGATTCGTAGATGGAACCAATCAAGAACCTCAGGAACCCAATGACCCACTGATGGAGCACTAGCTTCGGTGCAATGATATTGTTATTACCTGGCTTCAAAACACCATGACTATGGACATCAAATGCAGTACTACGTATGCTGAAACAGCTTATCAGCTATGGCAAGAGTTGGAACAACGCTTTGCACAACAGAATGCACCCAAAATTTTCGAGATTAAGTAAGCTATCACAGCTTTATCGCAAAGTCAGGATGCTGTAAGCATATATTTTTCTAAGTTCAAAACTCTACTTGATGAACTATGAATCAGTCCCTAATTGCACATGTGGAGGTCTAAAAATTGTGGTTGAAAATCAGAACCGTGACTAGGTAATGAAATTCCTAATGGGGTTGGATGATTCTTACAAAGCCATTATGGTACAGGATCTTTTGAACAAGCCATTTCCCTCCTTGAATGAAGTATATGCTATAATCCAACAAGAAGAGAAAAGAAGGCAGATATCAAATGATGATGCCATCAATGAAGCAATGGCATTACTGGCTAAAGGAAACTTCAAGGATAATGGCAAACATAATTCTTTTTCACAGAGGAGAGATAGGTACTATTGCACTCATTGTAAGGTTACAAGTCACTCACTTGAGAGGTGCATGAAGGATCCAAACAAACCTATATGCTCATACTGTAAGATGCCAGGCCATACTGCAAACAAGTGCTACAAGCTACATAAATACCCACCAAGCAACAAATTTGAGGGAAAGAGCAGATACACATCAGCAAATCAGGCCTCCATTTGCCTACCCACAAATCAGGAGCAGCAGAGCAACAAGGCTAATGTGTCTCTCACTCAAGAGGAATACTCTCACTTGATGGCTATCCTAAAATCATCAGCAAATCAAAACATAACCTCTTCACCAAACCAGATTCAAAGTATCGTTGCCTCAGATTCAGACAATGTCCTTCCAAAAATTTCTGGTATATCACTTTGCTTATCTACTTTTAACCCTTCAAAGTCCAATAAATCTGCAGCCCCTTGGATCTTGGATACGGGGACAACAGATCATATGATTTGCAATCCATCTTTTCTGTCTTCTATCAAATCCAAAGCTGATTGCTCAGTAAGTTTGCCAAATGGGATTACTATCCCAGTAACTTGTGTTGGGACTGCACATGTCACAGATAAATTGGTCCTTCGGGATGTGCTACGTGTTCCCTTATTTTCCTTCAATCTTATATCTGTTAAGAAGCTCACTCAAGCACTAAATAGTTGTGTTATTTTTCTTCCTAATGTCTGTTTTATACAGGACCTTTCGACTTGGACAACGACTGGAATGGGTGAAGCAAAATCTGGCCTCTATCAAGTTCTGCCTTCAGTAGTATCACCTATGACCCTTCAGGAAACCTTGAATCATCTAAGCATCACTTTTTCCCTTACAGCCTCTGTTATCAATCATAAAAAGGAGTTTGACATTTGGCACTACAGAATGGGACATCCATCCCATTCTGTACTTGCTCTTGAAGACTCTATACCTAAGTTAGCCTCACAAAATAAACTTTGCTCTGTATGCCCTTTAGCTAAGTTATATAGACTTCCATTTCCTGTCAGTCAGTACAAATCTGAAAATTATTTCGATTTAATACAATGTGATATCTAGGGACCTTGCAATCAAATTAGCTATGATGAATCACGTTATTTTCTAACCATGGTGGATGATTTTAGTAGGTGCACCTGGGTATATATGCTGAAACTGAAATCAGAAACCACTAGTGCTTTACAATTTTTTTATAAACTGATAGAGACTCAATTTCAAAGCAAAATCAAAGTTGTGAGAAGTGATAATGGAGCAGAATTTAATATGAAGCAATTCTATCTAGAAAAAGGAATCATCCATCAAAGAACTTGTGTTGAAACCCTTCAACAAAATGCTATTGTTGAGAGGAAACATCAGCATATATTAAACGTTGCAAGAGCCCTAAGATTTTATAGTGGCATTCCATTGAAATATTAGAGTGAATGTGTCTTAACTGCCGTCTATCTGATCAACAAAACTCCCACAACACTTCTAGGAAATAAAAGCCCCTTTGAGATGAGATTCCAAAACAAACCCACATACTCTCATCTAAGGGTCGTTGGATGCTTAGCCTACTCCACAATACTCATGAATGGTAGACATAAGTTTGACTCCAGAGCAAAAAGATTCATTTTCTTAGGATACCCATTTAGTGTTAAAGATTACAAACTACTTGACTTGGAAACAAAAAGGGTGTTCATATCAAGGAATGTTATATTCTATGAAACTATTTTCCCATACAAAGAAGTTAAAACCACCAATATGCACACTCCACCAGATCCTGCTAATCTATGCTTCCCTCAAAATCCTACCATTTCTGTCCCAACTGACTTTTACAAAGAAGGAGACAATCAATCTGATCAATCTCCTAATCTTGCAGAACCTATAGAGCACTTTTACATTGATGACTCTCAAATTGATCTTACTTCACAGCAGCCAAACCAACAAGTACCTAACAGCAATCAGACCACACCCCATCTGCCTAGAAGGTCCACCATGATTCAAAGAGCTCGAACAAGGCTACAAGATTTTGTATTTCAACAGGCCAATTTGCTTTCCCCATTACGGGCTTTGAACAATGAAGCAGGTTCTATCCCTTCAGGTAGTCCTTATCCTCTCAACTCTACTATATCATATGAAAAATTGTGTGTACCTCATAAAGCTTTTATCTCTTCGATAACTACACATAATGAACCAAAAACATACTAAGAGGCTATCAAATTTCCTGAGTGGTGTAAAGCTATGGAAAGTGAGATTAAAGCTCTTGAGTTGAATAACACATGGGTCGTGGTTGATCTGCGACTCAACAAGAAGGCAATATGTTGTAAATGGGTTTATAAAATAAAATTCAATGCTAATGGAAGTGTGGAAAGACACAAAGCTAGACTGGTGGCAAAGGGCTACACCCAGCAAGAAGGTTTAGACTACCATGAAACCTTCTCGTCTGTAGCAAAACTTGTCACTGTTAGAACCTTGCTCGCTCTTGCAACCATAAGAGGTTGGTTCCTATACCAATTAGATGTTAACAATGCCTTCTTGCATGGAGATTTGAATGAAGAGGTGTATATGGAGTTGCCCCTAGGGTATGAGAGTGTTTATGGATCAAAGGTGTGCATACTTCGCAAAAGCTTGTATGGACTCAAACAAGCCTCAAGACAATGGTATGCAAAGTTATCCAACTTCATTCTTCAGCATGGTTTCACTCAGTCCAAAGCTGATTACAACTTGTTTGTTAGAACTACTCAAGATTCATTTGTTGCAGTCTTAGTTTATGTGGACAATATAATAATAGCAGGAAGTAGTTTGGAAGCCATAAATAGCCTCAAGACAGCACTTGATGTTCAATTTAAGATAAAAGATCTGGGAAAGCTGAAGTACTTTCTGGGTATTGAAGTGGCTAGATCGAAAGAGGGAATTCATATTTGCTAAAGAAAGTATACACTTGATATTTTGGCAGATTCAGGAACCATAGGGTCAACCCCAGCAAAGGTTCCACTTGATCAAAACATCAAATCGTTCAAGGAATAAGGGAAGTGCTTGATGATCCATCCATCTACAGATGACTCATTGGACGCCTGTTATATTTAACTATAACTAGGCCAGATGATCCATCCATCTACAGATGACTCATTGGACGCCTGTTATATTTAACTATAACTAGGCCAGACATATCTTATTTAGTTCAAATTCTAAGTCAGTACATGGATCAGCCAAGAATGCCCCATCTCAATGCAGCACACAAAGTGCTAAGGTATCTTAAAAGAGCCCCAGGACAAGGGTTATTTTATCCCTCTACCTCTGAACTTCAGCTAAAGGGATACTCAAACTCATATTGGGGAAGTTGTACAGACACTAGAATGTCAGTCACAGGTTACTGTGTTTTTATTAGATCATCCTTAGTCTCCTGAAAATCAAAGAAACAGAGTGTAGTATCAAGGTCATCCTCTGAAGCAGAGTATAGGGCGATGGCTAATGTTTGTTGTGAATTAACTTGGCTAAGATACTTGTTTAAGGATTTGAAGGTTCAGCACACTCAAGCAGCCAGCTTGTATTGTGATAATAAGTTAGCTATCTACATTGCTACAAATCTCATCTTTCACGAGAGAACTAAACATATAGAGATAGATTGTCATCTCATCAGAGACAAAATACAAGCAGGAGAAATAGCCACTGAATATGTGCACACAGGCTCTCAAGTTGCAGACATTCTGACTAAGGCATTGAACTCTACAAGTTTTTATCATCATCTGATCAAGATGGGAGTAGCAAACATCTACTCTTCATCTTACGGGGGGCTGTTGGAAAATGAAGCACAAGCTAGGGAGAAGCACGAGCTAAAGGAAACTAAAGAATTAAAAGAGCTGGCAGCCTAATCATTTGTTCCAGCTTTATCAGCTGCTGATTATGCAATGGAAGATCCTAGAAGATTAGATGCCCCACAATCCGTTTTGCCTTGCACATGGTTTCTGTTAGGAGAATATTCCTTCATTATTTTGTAACTGATTGTGTCCTCTTCCTCACCTAAAGTGTATATATATTGTATCTTGTAACTTGTATAAACATTATTCAGTAGAATTCAAGAATAATTTTCACAGCAAATTTGCATATATCAGAATTCGTTTATCTCAGATTTTACACAATCAGGAAAGAAAGCATGTTATCTCTTACACAGAAGTGCTACTTGTGCCTTTGACGACTCCTGATTTTAGCATGCCTTACAATGTCATCACAATTACCTGCACGGTTTTCGCTTTATATTTTGGATCACTGCTCAATGCACTGCGAAGGCGTGTTGGTGAGGAAGAAGGGCGTTTGAAAAGCAAAGGTGACATTAAGTAGAATTGATATTTGTAGTACCTTGATTATTATATGCACTGCATTAATGACTTGTCTTGTGAAAACCATTATAAGAACATTATTATTGTCTTACTTCTGTCACACTGATATAGATGCCACCGTCAGTTACTGAATAATTGTACATGGCTTGGATTTTATAGTGAATACACAACTGCAATTTTCGTTAAATTGAGAGAATATGATTATGAAGATATTTATAGGATGCTGCATTCTCTCCAGAATGTCGTAATATTAATACACCAGATTACAGCTTTTCTCATGATGCAAATTTGAGAATTATTCAGATAGATCTAATTATATAAATGTAAAATGATTCCAGAAGAAATACTAAACCTATGCCGTAATTATTATAGCTTGCGCATCATCGTCACACGAACGGCCACGACCACGAGCATTGAATTCTTTCATCTTAAGCTGCATATAGATAACATCTCCAACTGCATGACCAAATTATGGTGTTCACCTCATATTAAGATATATTCTCATTTATCTATATCTGATGTTCACCTCATATGAAGATATATTCTCATTTATCAGATTAATCCTCCATTTTCTTTAGAGCCCTATTCAAGATGGCAAAACTACATTACAATATGACTAGTCTAGTGCTGAATTTTGCTGTTTATTGATGTTTGAAAGGATCTATTTCATATTCATGTGCTCTCTGTCAATTACCCTTTCAGACAAATACTGTCGCCCCATCTTGATGCATGCTGATCTTTTTTACTTGCAGCTGCAAAGAAGAGAGGCACATTGACCTCATTGCTATCCAAGTTGTCTGCTAAGGTGAAAGGAAGGCCGATCGAGCCTCCGGAGGCACCATCAACTTCACCGTCCTTGATAAATAATAAGCTTGTTCTGAAAGTTATCTTGGTAGCTGGTATAGCTGCTGGATGGCAGTATTACTTCAGATGAGCACACAGGAGCTAGCTCAAAAACCATTTTCTTTGTACAATGTGAATCGAA
Source organism: Fraxinus nigra (assembly GCA_903798295.1). NCBI lineage: Eukaryota > Viridiplantae > Streptophyta > Magnoliopsida > Lamiales > Oleaceae > Fraxinus > Fraxinus nigra. Next base: position 903 of record CAIGRH010003931.1, on the reverse strand, counting down.
AACACGACGAAACTAGGATTAGTTAGAAGAGTGGTTTGACCTAATTTATATTTTGTGTTGCATCCAATTTTGTATAATTGAATTATTGATTAATCAAACTCCCTCAAATATGATGTAAATGAAAGTTCGACCCCGAAAGTTTTTTTTTATAAAAGAAAAAGATGTAAAAGAATGAACATTCATGATGTATACACATTTAAAGTAGTGTATAAAGAGTTTTCGCTAGCCACATTTAATATGGTAGTTCAAGTCCCTTGTTTTTGATTTATGAAGAATTGTGCTTGCATCTTTTGTAAAAAAATGAATCTAGCCATTTGAAATGTTAGTGGCCAGTTACCCATTTTATGAAAATAGTAGCAAATATTAAAGGTGCAGAAAAAATTAAATAGTAAATAACATTCTTTGGGGAAAAAATCAGAGAATATAATTCTTTTAACCCTCACCCTCTACTAGTATCCATTATATTTTATGTTAAATTCTTTAAATTGTTGGTGTGCTAAACTCAAGCTAATTGTTAAATAAATAAATTAATCTTTTAGGATTAGCTGGGAAGTTTTTTCACTTTTGCCTCCAGAAGAAAGGCATATAACCAGAAAATTCAAAATTCTGAGAAGTACACGGAAAAAGGGTAAAGAATCAGCATCTGCAAACTTCCAATGGCGGTCTATTCCGTGGCACTCGAGGCCTTTCCTCAAGCGCGTTAAGCAAGAACCTCAACTACATTTATTCCAACTCTTCCTATTCCAAATTCACGAAAGAGATCATCGTGGGGTTTGTGCAAACAAAAACGGTGTGATTTATCTTTCTCTTTTACGTTTTTGTCATCTGGGCATTTTCGTTTTGCCTTGTTTTTTCTTTCTAGCAAGAGTTAAGTGGGTTTTTTTTTTTTTTTTTTTGGGGGGG
>CAIGRH010003930.1:0-10606 GCA_903798295.1 Fraxinus nigra | reverse complement strand
AAAAAAAAAAAAAAAAATGAGTGTGAAAACGTTGAAGTGCCACGAATCCTTTTCTTGTTCATTAACTTTTAGGTTCATGCTAATACAATACAAAATAGTGCCATCGTTAACGTTTTCAAGTACAGTGTTCTTCTGGGGTGGTACTCTGCTCTGGCACTACAAATCCTATCACCTCTCTCACTGCAACAATGGCTGCCAGCCTTCCATTCCTTCATTTTGCAAACCCAATTCTCCAAACCAAAGTCCATAGCAAAAGATTCAAACCGACAGTTAATCCGAAAGTTAATGGTACTTTTTATGAAGCTATANTCCATAGCAAAAGATTCAAACCGACAGTTAATCCGAAAGTTAATGGTACTTTTTATGAAGCTATACGTACAACCATTTAAAGAAGTTTATGTGTATTGATTTTGATTTGATTGTCATTTTTTGTTGGGCTTATTTGTTCAGGGAGTTGTGCGATAAGGTGCTCGTATTCAAGCAATGGGAGAGAGCCTGACGGTGGTGGAGACGATGGCGTAAAAGGAGTTGAGAAACTTCTGGAAGAGAAGCGTCGAACCGAGTTGTCGGATCGTATTGCCTCCGGTGAATTCACCGTCGAAAAATCCAGGTACCCCGGTCCTTTATCGTTGGAAAATTGGGCAAGAAAAGGGAAAAATAATTGGAATTTTCACATTTTAGAAATCTTTGAAGGCTTGTAATGATCAGGGTGTTAAAATTATATTCAAAAGTTGCAGCTTATAAATTTAATTAGGACTCCATTGTATTCGGAGACGAGTTTGTTCCTCGGAGATAATTTGTTCTTTGTTTATGACTCCTTGTTATTGAATACTTACTAAGTTATTGTATTACTTTCTTTAGCTATTGGTAGATATAAATGAATATAATGTAGAACTTTGATGAAAAATATCAAAGAATTATCCGAATTCCAGAGTGCAGTTTATATTTTTGCAATATCATTTTTCTAAAAAAAATTGTCATTGAATGTGAGATATTTCTTTGACATTTAACTTTAGAAATTATTCAAGCATGACATTCTTGTATTTTGGGGTTGCATACCCCTTCTTAAATATAACTAAGATAATTAATATTAATCGGATTTGTCAATAGCTATGTTTCCTGTTATCTTTAAAATGGACAGTATCCTTACACCGTCCTTTATGTAATCAATAATGCAATATGATCTGAAGATCTTTTTAAATTGACAGTTAACAATATATGAATTCATTTTTTTTGTATGTGGTTATTTGCGCGTGTGTTCTGTGGAATAGCTTTCCCGGACAATTCAGAAATGGTTTGTCAAAACTGGGCATGCCTGACGAGGTTCTTGGATTCTTGTTCAAATGGATGGGTGGCCCTGAGGATTATCCGAAGATTCCAGAGGCAAAAGGTTCAATTGGTGCAATTAGAAGTGAAGCCTTCTTTATTCCCCTATACAGACTTTACCTGACTTATGGTGGAATCTTTAGACTAACATTTGGTCCCAAGGTTTGTTTTCTTCTTCTATTTTGCTTTTCCACTATTTCTGGCAATTTTGTTTCAGTAACCATTTTTGAGGTTGTGCTGCAGTCCTTGTTGATAGTTTCAGATCCTTTAATTGCCAAACATATATTAAAAGACAATTCAAAAGCCTATTCAAAGGTAAAGCTACTGGGCTAGCTCTCTTGTCTTTCTTCCTATTATTTAGTATTTTTGCTCTTTTGATTTCATATGTTTGCTCATGGAATTAAAGTTAACTTCTTCAAACTGTGCCAGGGTATTTTAGCTGAGATTTTGGATTTTGTAATGGGGAAGGGACTTATCCCTGCTGATGGGGAAATATGGCGTGTTAGGCGACGGGCTATTGTCCCGGCATTGCATCAGAAGGTATTATCAAGATGGCTGCAAGACTTTTTGGATGTTACCCACTTAATCGTTACTTCTCCTTGAAACCGAACTATAAATATATCAGTGAGGGGGAAGCTGGAGTTAAAATGCTTCATTGTTTTTCATGTTTGACATCCTTCTTATTCTGCCATTGATATCATTCCAAAATTGCCCGTTGTAGTTTGTTGGTAAAATGATTTGCCTGTTTGGAGAAGCAACAGATAGGCTGTGCAAAAAGCTTGATGTTGCTGCATCGGATGGTGAGGATGTGGAGATGGAGTCCCTTTTCTCCCGTTTGACGTTGGATATCATTGGAAAAGCTGTATTCAATTATAATTTTGATTCTTTAAAAGTTGATACTGGAATAGTCGAGGTACTAGCTTTTACTTTATGTTTCTTTTGAGTTATTAAAACGAATCGCTTCTTTGGTATCCCTCATTGCCGTGAATTTTAAAGAAGCTCTAATGCTTGCTGTTTTATATGTCATTATATTTTGAGAAGAGCAGGCTGTATACACTGTCTTACGAGAAGCAGAAGATCGGAGTGTCGCTCCAATTCCATTTTGGGAAATTCCTATATGGAAAGATATTTCACCAAAGCAAAAAAAGGTTAATGCAGCTCTGAAACTGGTCAATGAGGCACTCAATAATCTGATTGCAATTTGCAAGGTAAAGTTTGTTATATATAAGCGTTCAACTGAATAAGCGTGTTTCCCTCCTGATAAGTAACTTCTAAAGCAGCATCCACCCCGTTGGGTATAATCATTTTTTTTATTTTTTATTATTATTATTATTATTATTATTATTTTCAATTCTTACAAATTTTTATATGATGGGCTCCTTTCTTTATATAATTGTTCAACTTCTTTTCACCTATACCGCATTCTTATGTACCTGCAGAGGATGGTAGATGAAGAAGAGTTGCAGTTTCATGAGGAATACATGAATGAACAAGATCCTAGTATTCTTCATTTCCTGTTAGCATCCGGGGACGATGTATGGATCGGTCATATCTTGTGATGTATCTGTTGCCAAATGAATTTACTGGAAAGGTCCTTATGCTCTAATTTTTAGGTCTCGAGCAAACAACTCCGTGATGATCTTATGACAATGCTTATAGCTGGACATGAAACCTCTGCTGCAGTGCTGACATGGACATTTTATCTTCTTTCCAAGGTATTGACGTGGTCGTTGAAGTTTCATTCAGATGTATTGACATGTACGTATATGTTTTAATTCAGTGATTATAATTGTCGGAGATTAAGAAAATATGCAACTCAAACTAGAATACATGTTCATATCTTTGTTCATCCATCCATCCACCCACCCACAGAATAATAAGTATACCTTCTTTTAGAATTGAATTAAGTATATTTCTCTCTCTTTGTTCTTAAATTTCAGGAACCTAGTGTCATGGCCAAGCTTCAAAATGAGGTCATTTTCTTCTTTGTCAGTGGGATCTCATTGATACATTAACTCTTATTTGGATCTGTAAATTTAAGTTGTTACCTTAAAATCTTAAAACTTCTGCATTAGGTTGATTCAGTTCTCGGCGATCGATTTCCGACCATTGATGACATGAAGAAGCTCAAATATACAACTCGTGTAATTAATGAAGTGAGAATGTCTTTGAACTCTAAATACAATTTACTATTATCACTGCAGTTCTAATTTCTCTATGTTTTTACTTTTTCTTGACTTTTCCCTACCACTTCACAGTCCTTGAGACTATATCCACAGCCACCGATTCTTATACGGCGTTCTATTGAGGAAGACACTCTTGGGAAGTACCAAATTAAAAGGTTAACCCAAAACTAGTATTGGAAACAGATATGCTATCTATTTTATGCATTTACATGTGTGTTGTTTGATTCATGTTCCTCTATAATTTGTGCATCTGCATATACATGCATACAAAAATGCCAATTAAATAATGCTTATATTCAGTTAGAGAATGATACTGATGAGAAGTTCGATGATATTACACCAGTCTAAAGTATGGAAACATCTGATTCCAATAAGAAGGATAATGAGCCATATGATCATGGTGGCCAAGTGATAAAATGATTGACTGCTCTGTACTGTGGAATAATAATCTATTTCCTTTTACCTTTTTATTAACCTTCAAATTTAGTAAGATAAATCTTCTCATGCTTACAAAATTTTGTTTTGGCAGGGGTGAAGACATTTTCATCTCTGTCTGGAATCTGCATCACTGCCCCGGCCATTGGGAAGATGCTGACAAATTCAATCCTGAGAGATGGGCTTTAGATGGGCCTAATCCAAATGAGACGAACCAAAATTTCAGGTCTGGTTTTTTTGACTACCTCATATAAAAATGTCAATCCACTTTGATTTCAAATTAATATTTTTTTGCCCTTCTCACTGTAGAAGAATTGAAAACCTTTGTTTCTCGACTTTGGGGTTGAAACATTTACACACAGGACCAAGTGTATGGATAGCATGCCGGATCCTTGAAAGTTGAATGAATAGATATAAAATGTTACATGACACAATACGCACCATTCAAGATATGAATTCAAACTTGAATCTGCTTCCACCAAGATATAAATGCCATTTTTAACAGACAATGCCAATAAGCAGTGCACTTGTTTCAGAAAATATTAGTACCAAGGATGAGTAAGCAAATAGAATGGTAACTTTTATTTTGTCAGGAACCAGTCTTCCACCTCCATAAGCACCTGGATTGCTTTTTTAGCAGCCATCTGAATTAAGTATCAGGAACAATATAGAGGAATAATCTGCTTAATCCTTGAAATTTTCATTTTCTTTTTAAAACCAGTTAAGAATTGCATAAAATATAACCAACTTGTGTAGTAGGCAAGAAATTTGGAAAAACCAAGTGTACAAGATCCTGGAAACCATGAAGTACTTGACTAACATCGGCAGCTGTCCCAAAGAAAGAGAAGATTTAATTTTTCTTGCAATCAACTTCTATTATCCCATTTTTTACCAATTTAATTATGGCATGGTATTAATTCCTATAACTGAAGTATCTAGTATCTTTGAACCTATGCTCCTTCCGATCATGGGGTTTAGTACAGTGTAAATGAGCCTTCTGTTGAACTGAGTAATTTTGGGGTTAATCATAACAGAAGTATCTAAAAATGCCATCACTGTTAGATTATGATAGTAGTCTTGGCATATACAGAGACAAATAATTTTCCTTTTGTGGATTTAATACTGAAAATATAGAATCTTTAGTGGTTCAAGTAGGACATAAGAACACTGTGGGGTTGCTACCAGCGGCTAAATGAAAACTCAAATTGGCTCTAAAGATATACATTCTACCAATATTAACCCCCAATATTATGCAGCCATTAAAAAGAGAAATTTTCGAAGGTTGAACGATTTTTCAGTACACTTTAAATATAGAAGATTTTGTGAAACTTGGTGAATATACACTCTCAAGAGTAATGCATTACAGCCATGAGAACAAATGGCATTAAACATATCATTGTTTATTAATTTTGTCTTATAAAAAGTTAATTAGTTCCCCCATGTATGGGATTTTCTCCCCAGCATGGTGTTAAAACACAAAAACAAGTACATCTTCAATAAAACATTCAAGCCAGCAGTCTCCAGTTAAGAAATTACAGGATTCAAGTTCCTTTCATATAATAAAGATATTATTTTCCTTCCTGTCACGGATTTTATTTTCTCCTTTCCAGTATAGATATGCTAATATTATATATTATATGAACTTTTCTGTTACAGTTATTTGCCCTTTGGTGGAGGACCAAGAAAATGTATTGGAGACATGTTTGCCACATTTGAGGTAAAATTCTTAAAATTGCAGTCGGTTGCAGGGGGGATGATAATCTGGATGGAAATTTCATATTCTTTTGTTGAGCATGCATATAAATATGCCAATGTACTCTCTTGTTTAGAACATTTCAAGCTAATGTCAGTTTTTGACATTATTGGATGCGTAAGATAGTTTGCATGAGTATCATTCGGAGGAGGTTTGGTATGATGGAGGAAGAGTCGGGGCCACCCTAGCCCTTGCTCTGGGTTGCTGGGCTGCAGCATGCAGGGTTTCTTGCATGCTTGGGGACGGCCGTCCCTGACACGCAACATAACAGTTGCTTATGCACCTGTTCATGTTTTCTTCGATTTTTTAACCTCTTTTCTTGGTTAGTAACTGTAAATATGAAGTGATGTGATTCTTGTGGATGCTTGTAACTCTTGGTAACGCATTGTTTCATCATCTATATGGCGATTGTTGTTTGAGATACACTTGAAAATCATATTTATATGATGCCTAAATAATGTTCTTTGTTCCCCTTGGTTATTTTGCATTATAAACCTACCATTTGCACTCATTTTGTTTACAAAATATTGTTTATACTTTGTCATTCTCGAGAATCTAAGTATAGACCTTGAATATAGACTTCTTTAATCTTTGGTGTTTGGATTGTCTTTGTGAATGCACGATGCAGACAATATGATGGCTTCATTGTATCCTGAAGGCGTACCTGAGTGCATCACTTGACTGGTGGGAGAAAATTGCATCTTAAGGAAAGCGCAAACACGACTTGAAATCTAGTTATTCTTTGTTTGAGGTTGATCAAGAATAAATGATTTCAACTTCTACTCCTTTCTTGTGGTTTTGAAAACTATCATAGTGCTACTTGGAGATATCCCACCTACAATCTTAAAACATTGTTTCGTGGTTTAAAAGGGCACCTCCGTTGTCTTCATAAAAGAGTTAGTAGACTTTGTTAAGTTGAAAGGATATGGTATTGTTCAATATGAATCAGAGGAAGATAAATGCAATAAGGGAAACTTTGACATGCATTAGTGGATGGATTAGCATGACATTCTTGTCGAAGATGTGTTCAAGAGGAGATAAAAGAATTTTGCAAGGAGAAACAAAGCATCAATTCCAATAAATGTCTTTGTTACCAAGGAGGAATGCTTTAACACAAGTTCCTTTCTAAATAATTAGTTAAATTAAATATGCTTTGAATTAATTAGAAATAGCACATTATTTTGATGCCTACCATCTTGTGCATATTAAAATTTGAAAACTTGGAATGAAAACATTATTTCCAATTGAATGAAGAGTATATGGCTTTCATTAGGTTGAATGCAAGGCAGTCATATGGCAGAAAGTGTTATCTAATATTCTTCTCGTGTCTAAGTCTTCTAGAAATCATTTCCTTTTGGTTATTAGTTTGAAGATGAATTGCATGACTTTTCATGAAACTGTTATTTGGTATTTGTAAATAACGTATGGGTTTCTTTTGACATTTCCTTAACAAAAGAATACCATTGAGGTACAAAATAAATAATGCCAACAGTGAATGGAAACTTAGAATAGTATTTTGTAAACATTGTTTAAAAAATTATATTTGCTCTTATATTGATAAATGTGGCTATTGCGTGTTTTTCTACATAATGTGTGTTGAGAAATAAGATTTATGTGATTCCTACTTATGGTGAGTGCGGTAGAAGGATATGCTAGCTATGCTGTGAGAAGAATGGCATCAATATTGAGATTATAGGTCTTATAATATTCGTGAATTTGTATATTAGATGTCTAACATAAGTGCAAAAAAAGTTGTCTTTCCGTGAAGTCCACTTTGTATTTGATATTCATGCATGTAAACAATAGTGGCGCAAGGGATTCTTGGGGTGAGTGCTAGCCTTGGTGTAAGGCTTCCAGCATGCATGAGATTTTTCTTATCACTTGTTCATGCATGTAATGTTTGGTCGCATTTTCAGATAAAATGAAGAAAATCCATATTATCATATTGTAGAGAAAATGGAATTTGTGCACTCTTAACATATTTAGTGTGTGATAAAAATCCACATACACTTGTGTAGATCATATTTTGATATGGATACATTTAGTGGCTACGATTTACTCATTTCGTGTGTGTGAATTTTGAGAAGGCTAGTGATAGATTATGATACCTACTTCTCATATAGCTGCAAGGTTGGGATCCTAGATAAATCTTCCTTAAGGAATTGTAAGACTAGAGTGTAAAAGAATTCAACAAGGAATTGTATTGTGATTAATAAAAGGATACTTAAAATAAGACTTATGTTGTGAGAATTATGTTTAGTTATTTTAAAGCACATCACTACGAGGTCTCTTTAGATGAGGTATGAAATGATTCATGCTTTTGGTTAATAAAATCTTCGATTGATGTTTTCGTTTGATTTAAGCTTCTACTATGACGTGTTCATAAGGCCTTAGGTATGTTATACGGATGGGGACGGAATCCAAAATTCTAAAATCACCTGTAATGGAACTTCAATCCAACATTTGAAATATTAAGATCTTAGATTCAATGAGAATAATATATTATATGAGTGATTGCAAGCACTATTAGTTGTCCTTGAGGTAGGAGCTTGGTAAATATAACATGAAAGAGTAGGATAAGCTTCTTAGCTTTTAATCAACTTTATAGCCATGTCTATGGAATATTCAAGTTACGTGACTATTCTTGATGAAGTTGACCTATGTAAAAGTTAGGGATGTTGTCATCTTTAGGTAACATGGCTACTTAAAACTTTCATGGATAAATGACACATGGCCAATTCATGTGCCAGGGCTGTGGCATGCAGGGGTTCCTGCATGCCCGGGGCGGCTGCTCCGGACTCGCACGAGAACATGCATCTGTTCATGTTTTCTTTGGTTTTTCACCTCTTTCTGTTGGATTAGGTCCTGTAACTGTCAATATGAAGTGATGTGACTCTTTTGGATAATTATAATTCTTGGTATGCATTATTGTTTCACTCTTTGGATCTGCAGAATACTGATAGAAATTTTATGATGATCTTCAATGATGATAATGTGTTCGGTTCTTGTGCATTACTGATCTGCAGACTGTGGTAGCAGTGGCAATGCTTGTTCGAAGATTTGATTTTCAAATGGCACTCGGAGCACCTCCTGTGAGTTCTTTGTTTCTGTTGTTTTCACTACTGGGGTTTGAAAGAGGCTGCAACTTCAGTATCAATTAAGGAAATTTCAAAAATACTATCGTTTAGGAAACATTTTAGCTATTTAAAAAGAAATTTCCTAATCTTTTATTTTTTGAATAAAACTTGGGAACTTTACTGAAAGGAAATTTGAATAAAGCAAAATAAATTAATTGGGGGCTTTAACTGGGAATACAGTTAACAGCGGGCTTTAATAAATATAGTTCAAGTACTCTACAGGTTGAAATGACAACAGGAGCAACAATTCATACGACGGAAGGTTTGAAGATGACAGTTACTCGAAGGAGACGACCTTCTATCATCACAACATTGCAGACGCCAACTGTGGAAGTAGATTCATCAATAAACATTCCAACGACGAATACAGTTTCCAGTCAGAAAGATGAAGTTCCGTCTGCTCGTTCCTAGTCGAATCAATATGGTGTTGTCTTGTACTTGGCAAACAAGAAAATTGTAGCTGAAAGCAACACTAGTTGGATCCTTCTACTCAACATGCGTATACGGTATACAGTACTTGTATTATGACGATAGAGATGTTCGAGTTGAAAGAGCAAAATTATTTGAATTTCACACATAAAATGTTTAAATCTTTTCTTCTGATCCATTTAAGCTAACATTTTGATCATCATCATCTCTCTCTCTCTCTCTCTCTCTCTCAGATTATTATATTTATCATTATATAGGGAAAAATAGATTACTACACAGTGGTGCGAGGCCAAATAAGGGCGGGGCTGCCTCAGTCAGACCTCTTCCATACATTTTCACTAGAACTAAGATTTCTACTATGAATCCTTCTTTTGCTCGATGGGGTCTATGAAAGGAGATATTATGTGTAGAGCGTATCACATGCAACATTACCCCAGGGATAACCAACGATAGCCACAGCTTCTTGAAGAAAAGGAACGTCACAAAGCTCCAGAAAGTTCATTCTCAACCACCATAATAGCCAAATCACACTCATGATCAACAGCTTTGACTTCTGCCCCATACTTGGTGGGAGAGCCAAGCATTCTCGTAAGTACACGCAGGGACTTGGTCTGCCAAGGAAGGATGTAACTGGGGCTGCTGGCCATCGTAAAAATCTTCACCACAGAATCCAACGCCAGTTCAAACGCCGAATAGGCGTCCAACATCGAACTATCTTCAATTGCCCCATACTCGGGAGCATCAGTACCATAAGCCTCAGCCGCAGTCTCCGCGTCAAGAACGTTACTATTATTAGCAGTAGCAGTAGCAGTAGAATAAAATACTATTATTCTAAGAAATATGACTGCAATTAAGGAATAGGAGGGTTTGATTATGACTGCAATTAAGTTTAAAGAAATATGAAAACTAAGAAATTTTGTAGAAATGAAAAAAGTGTGTAAATTGAACAAACCTTTCACTGCAAGAATTAATGGAAACCATCCAAAAGGACTGTCTGCATATACAACCAATAGGCTGAAGGGATCATTCGTTAAGAAACATCTGCGCACAAAGGCCATACTTAGGGGACCATTTGCGCCTACCTTATATTAGGATTTTTATTGTGGCAGTTTAAAATTTTGTTATAGCATAAAGGTACTATTTCATTGGGTAGGTATGATCACTCTAGTCTTCTTTAAGGATGAATTTAATAAAATGAAAAATTGAAAATTCTCGATCATACTGACATAGCTAAATTATTGATAAATAAATAAAAATGAATAAGAAAAAAAGAAGAAACCAAACAAACAAATAAATAAATAAAACCTCCCAAACACCCATACACGTGGCAGTAGAATGAT
>CAIGRH010003906.1:0-11869 GCA_903798295.1 Fraxinus nigra | reverse complement strand
TCCAAAGAATCCCACAGTTCCTTGATTGAGTTCTTCGAACTATATACTACATATAGTGTATTGCCCAATCCGTTCAAGATATAGTTTTTGCATAGAAAGTCTGAGTGTTTCCATGCATCCATACCAATAATTGATTTATGATTATTGTCTCCTTCTTGTACCGTCGGTATAGTTTACTTTAGAAAATTTGCCAAGTTTAGAGTGATAATATAAAACAACATCTTTTATTGCCATATCTTGAAGTCCACACCTCCAAACTTTTTCGATTTTCCCCATACGGGATTACAGTAGGTATAGCCAATGGCGGAACCACATTGTTTAAACCATTTTGACTTGAAGTAACCTCTATGATGGCCATTTCTGTTACACAAATAGAAGTTCAACGCAAATAAATCAAAAGAAAGGAATATCACACGAATGCGTAGTCCAAAAGATGAAGAGAAAAGATAACAATAACCACAAACACACTAAATTTTTCTTAAGATTGTTGGTGACGCGAGCTAAATATAAGTGTAGGTGAAATGATTGTTATATATCGAACAATCGAAAAACAGTTTGATCCGTATGAGTGATTAAACACTATAAATATGGGTGGAAATGTAGTATGTAAATTACAATCGAAAACCAAAAATTAAAACCAAGAAGGAAAGAAGAAGGAAAATAATCCGAGACGAGTGAATTTCACTCTTTCCTTAAGACAAAATTACCCCGCAACGGTGTTTAGATTCACGACACTTGTCTCCCAAAATACAACAGATTCAACTTGTGGTAGAAGCTCTTCAAACCACAAGTTACGATGAACTTTCGATGGAGTTTTTCTCTACAAAGAAGAAAACGATTTTGAATGAATTTGGAAGTGATTTAAAAGAGTTTTTTTTTGCAATGGTCAATGCAAATATGGTATGTGATGCATAATTGACGTCTAAGAGGTCATATATATAGATGATAAGGGGTTATGAATAAAGTGCCGCACCCCAAACTCAATAACTCTTGCCAAAGGTCGCACCATTCATTATCGCTAGCTTGTCGCCATCGCCTCGCTCGAGTAATAAAACAGTGTCGTACGAGCGATAGTCCAGCATCAGACTAGCAACATACTTAGGCAAATTTCTGGCAGTTTCCTTTATTTTCTTCCCAACTTTGAACAGAAATTTCTCATTCATTTGGAATTGATTTTGAGATTTCAAATATGCCACGAGGATTTACTCAACGAGTAGAGCAAATTGGTCTATTTACATTTGTAATTTGACTATCGGATCAAGTCCGAATATTTAGACGAAGTTGGCACAAAATTCATTTTTGCCAAATTTTTTATTTTGACACTTAACCAAAATTTTCAATCTTCTAAACCAATTTACAACATTTTTTTTTCTCATTCATTTTCAAAAACATATTCTCACAATATAATATTCTCCATGTAAATCCAAATTTTTTCATACATTTTAATCATATTCTCCAAAAATTTATTATTAAAAAATTCATTATTCCAAAAAATTGCTGTCAAACGGGGGCTAAATTTCTAGAATTAAAATACTTTATACTCTTTGTGGACACTAAGTTTGACATTTCGAGATGTGTCAAAATCTTTATAATTGATTATTTAAAGTATTGTTAAAATCAATGTATAAAATATATCGATATCAAACTTGATATATATAAAGCAAAACTGGAATTCTAAAAAGTGCTTGACTATTAAGGTTTTCGAGGTGCTTCTAGATTAGCTGTCCTAATTAAAGTGTAAGTGACTTTAATTTCGTAATTAAAGTGAAAGTGACTTTGATTTCGTTTGTACAGGGTCGATGTCATTATGGAGCAAGCACAAAAAAAGTTGAAAAAAAAATATATTATTGATTTTGACGCAAAAATCACAGCAACACTGCTCAAAGGGGGATTGGAAACAAGGGCTTTGACCAATGTTGAGACAAATTGTTCAATGATATTGCGTAACGTATCTCTATTTTTAAAATATATCATTGAACCTTTCAATGTAGCATAACTCTGGTTAGAATACAAATAGTCAAAACTTTTTAATCAAAGATGAGAGTTAGGCCTCAATAAAAACATTTCACGATTCATTTTTTTATTTATGTATATATAAATTGAAATTAAGTCCATGTTCGGTGTAGTTAAAAATCATAATTTTAGCAAATTTAATAAAAGCTGATAAAATACGTGGTTGAAAAGTTGTGAATATAATGAAATAACGATGAAAATTAATGGTTCATTTTTACTTAAATTTCAAACAAATTTTAAATATAATCAATTGTCGGTTAAATGTTCTCTAGATTTAATAGTTAGAATTCTTTCTAATGGTACATTTTTGTATGTATGGAAATATGCTCTCAAGATATAACTTTATAAAGTGAAAAAAGTAGGTAAAGATTCTATTTAATAACTTTTCCTTCCTTTTTTAGATTCATTTCAAATTTGTCTATCTATAAAGATTCTTTGAAATCCCTTGGACAAGCAATTAAACACACTACTATTTAAAAAAAAAAAAAAAATTGGAGTTGAGATTCGTTACCCTTATTTGATTATTTCTCGATTTGCGAGTTGTTGACATTTGATTGCATCGACTATTTTTAATAAATATATTATTTCAGAGCTTGATCTACGAGATATGAACATATTACTAAGTTGATAGTTAAATGAAAATACAGATCTTAACTCAAAAAAAAGGAAAAATGAATTTCAGATAGTACTGGCCACATTAGATACGAGAATTTGAACACATGAATTGAATATATAACTTTGTATCGTATAAATCGAAATATTTCTCTGTATAGATGTATTTCGTAAAATATGCCAACGATTATCATTTTTATTACTATCGTAGCGATTTTATGGCATTGTATACAATATAAATACAATAAAAACTCATTTAAGTAAAAAAAAAAAGTTTCATAAACTCAAGTTTCAATTAGTCATAATTAATTATCCTCATTATTTAATAATCCCTTATAAGTTGATTCACAAACATTCACAACTCAATCCAACACGACACAACGTCACAACCCAACACATCCCACCCCACATAGAGTCATATTCGCCTGTATAATCTCTCATCGACTTATTCTCCCCACCATTCTGTGGGTACCAAAAATTTCCGTTACCATCGCCACGTAACATCGATCTGAAACTCTCAAATTTACAATACTACCCTTCTCTCACTTTTTCCTATATATATGTACACCGCACACGGTATTATCTTCTCCTGGCTTCACACACTTCCTCAAAACCTTTAATTCCGAATCTCAGGTTAATAAAAATAAGTTGTTATACTCAAAAATGTCTACGGCAACTTTGAGTGCAGCTGATAAAGAGAAGATTACCAAGCTTCAATCTGCTGTTTCCGGTCTCAATCAAATCAGGTTTTTTTTTTTTTTGTTATTTTTATTAATTTGATGAATTTTATTTGTTATTTTATTGTAGATCTGGTTTAAACAATTTGTTTGGTTGAAGTTTTTAATTTTGTTTTTCAGTGAAAATGAGAAGGTTGGATTCGTCAACCTCGTTACTCGCTATCTCAGGTACAATAGGAATAATTTGGACATCTATGGTTATAATGTAATTGTTGAGGATTAGGGGGATGAGCTTTGCATATCGTGAGTAGTGTAAGGATTTGAAGTCTGTATGATCCAAGTGTTGAATTAGTACTCAATGCTTTTATTTATTTTTTGGAAATGCTGGAAATTGATGTAAGTGGGCTGCGCATCAAGAATCTGGTGTTTTTATCTCTGAATTTTGGATATTTTACATATTTAAAAAGTTTACCATTGTCGTTCACTTTTCTTATCCGATCTGTTGAAGTTTGATATTGATATGTTTCCTGATAATTTTTTTCTTTTATTTTTTTGGAAAATCAAAGCGGTGAAGCTCAACATGTTGAATGGAGTAAGATCCAGACCCCAACTGATGAGGTGGTCGTACCCTATGATACCTTAACACCTGTACCTGAAGGTGATCTTATTTTAGTCATGCTTATCTGCCTTCCATTTTGAAGTTAAATTATCTAAAATATATAAACCAGAGTACAAATCATTTATTTCAATTTAGAGATATTTATTTTTAAGTTTTGTGAATAAAATTAACTATCTGGGGTTAACGCAGATCCTGCGGAGACTAAAAAACTGTTAGACAAACTTGTGGTGTTAAAGCTTAACGGAGGCTTAGGGACAACAATGGGATGCACTGGTCCAAAGTATGCATTATACTGGTTTTTATATATTTAAAATTATCTTCCTTAATTTTTCATCAGGGAGATGCATAAGAAATGCATGGTATGGTTTTCAGTTTTGTGTAGACAAATTTGATTCAGTGTTATCTGTTGTAAGATCTGTGAGATTTCCATGTGTTCTCCTTCAATTATGCAAAATAAAACTAGTAGTAGTGGTGGTATGAGTTAAAACTTAAAATAAATAAATAAAATCTTTTTTCTCTTGTTTCTTTGTGTTTTCTCTTGCTGGCTGAATATGTTAACTTCATGCAAAGTTGAGGAAACTTATTGCTAGTTGGACAGGCTACCTTTTCTTTCTTTAAGCATCATTTTTTTATCCTCGCGAAACTGCACCTAATGAGTCAGGCTGAGAGAGATATTTTACCTTCATGTTTATGATACATTGTGTTTTTCCAGTGTTGTTATATTCCTCTTCATCCTTGTATAGGTAAAATTCATATTTCAATGGTGTAGGTCTGTCATCGAAGTTCGTAATGGTTTGACATTTCTGGACTTAATTGTGATCCAAATTGAGGTATTACGAGTGGAAGATATTCTTCTGATTGCTATTGTTTCATTATTGCCTGCAACTAATAATTCTAGTTGTCTGTAGACTCTCAACAAGAAGTATGGATGCAGTGTTCCCCTGCTTTTAATGAACTCTTTCAATACTCATGATGATACATTGAAGGTGAAATATATCTGCATGAGCTATATCCTATAGAAAATGACTTTCCACATTTAATTTAAGTCAAATGTCGATGTGTTGCTTTTTTATACTGTAGATTGTAGAAAAATATGCCAAATCAGACATTGAGATCCATACATTTAACCAGGTCTGTTTATCTTACACTAGAAAGTCTGTACTTTACTTTGCATTGAAATTATTTGATATGTTGTTGATGTTTATCTTCTACCTTTTTCACAGAGTCAGTACCCTCGTTTAGCTGTTGACAATTTCACTCCACTTCCATGCATAAAAGATGCTGGCAAGGATGGATGGTATTTTACACGATTGAACTCTTTGCTCTTCTGATAATTTAATTGTTGGACTTGGTCATGTGGTTAAACATCTACATTACAAGTACTTGTGAAATTTTTCTTTCGAAGATAGAAATTTTTGGGGTTCTTGATTTGAAATGGAAAATAATTGATTTACTGTAATATTCATAATCATATTTGTACTCATTTTCCAATTCCGTTTTCATATTTACTAATTGTGTCTGCTGCTGTTCTCTGTAAATGGTTTTTACTCTCACCATAGTTCCCTTCTTTTGGGATGAAATAAACTTATCTTTTTCTGCTTTTGTGATTCAGACAATGTTTACATAGACGTCATATAAAGATTTGCATGCATTGTCCATGCTGTTTATTTCAGGATCATATTAGTTAAGTTATTAGTTAATTAATCAAATGTGGCAAATATTTTATCTAAACTGTTCAAGCTCATGAATGTGGTTTGCTTGTTCAGGTATCCCCCTGGTCACGGCGATGTGTTCCCATCTTTGGTGAATAGTGGGAAGCTTGAAGCATTATTATCGCAGGTTGTGCCCTTTAAGATGCAGTTTTCTTTGATTTGACTTTCATGAATAATACTATGTTTCACTAATACGATAACTATCCCTTTTTTTTATTCACTCACAGGGCAAAGAATATGTCTTTGTTGCGAATTCCGATAACTTGGGCGCTGTTGTTGATTTGAGTATCCATACTTGGTGACTTGAATTAAGTTTTACCCCCTTAGAGCTATTATATGCTTACAGTGTGCATGTTTATATGTGTGTGTTAAGGTCTGTTTTATTTTTATGTCTTTATGGAATCACCAACTATTTATCTACAAAAAGACTACTAACAATGCGACAAGTGCTGTTTTTTCAAGTGTTTGTTCAATTATTTTCCTTAATTCGTTGCTTCAGACATTTTAAATCACTTGATCAACAACAAGAATGAATACTGCATGGAGGTACTGCTAAGAGGCTGTTGTATGGTTTGGATCATTTTGCTGTGATAATTGTTTCTAGAGATGTAAAACTACATGATTTGCAGGTCACACCAAAAACGCTGGCTGATGTGAAAGGCGGTACATTAATTTCATATGAAGGAAAAGTTCAGGTACTTCCTCAGCCGCCGCCCCTCCTGCCGCTTTATATAGGACTCTAAACTTAAGTTGGAATATATAATAATTGAATTATTAAAGACGACGACTTTACAAAAATAAAATATAAATTAATACTTTGGAGTTTGGAAGAATGTGCCTTTTACTTATATTTTGCTAATCTCAAAAATATTCCTTGTCTAATTTTTTTAAGAATTATTGTTATTGTTTTTATTTTTTTAATTTTCAAAGGCTAGCTAGATTTGTCAAGACATATGTCCAAAATCGGTGATGAATTTGTTATCAAATTTGGTTCGTTTGAGCATGCCTGGTGGATTTTTTAGTAGAAGTGATTTACTATTAGTGTATTTTGTATCTTACTGAAATCTTGGCCCACACAACATATGGTTAAGCCTTTTGAACCCTTAAAGACCGGCTGATCTCAATGCTTGCTGTAAAAAACTGTGTCATTGTACTGTTGGGCATTTTAATTACAATTCAGAAATATAGTGGAGTATGAAGGGCAGTAAACCTGGTGAGCAGAACGTTCTGTAGCTAACCTTTAAAACACCATAGTAGGCTTGGGATATAATATTCCCTTAAATATCTTCTATTTAATTCATTCAGAGCTCTGTGTATAGGTATGTCTTCCTATATAGCAGTTGTATGTCCAGCACATTTCAACACTAAGAGTGTTAAAGTGACCACAAGCCACCATGCTACAATGTTCAAGAAGTTAGAAGCCTGTTCATCAGGTGTATGTATAACATTGCAGATTATTACCTTCACACATACTTTGAAGATAGTTAAATAGTTTAGTTGCTAACAGATTTTCTTAGATTAATGACTACTTTTATAAAGTACAAGTACTCACAAAACCCTTTTTTGTATAGATGTGGTGATTTTGGTTGATAGTATCTTTTTTTCTGTGAGTGATGATGAGCTACAGACCCACTGTAAATATAGCTCAGTGTTATATTTTTCCTGTCCAAATTGTAGCTTGTCATATATGAAATTAGGGAACCAGACATTTATTTTGCACCTCTTGAAACTATATATATCCATGTTCAAATTCACTTGCAATAACTGCTTCCTTATCTGTATGCAGCTGCTTGAAATAGCACAAGTTCCTGATGAACATGTGAGTCTCTCTCTCTCTCTCTCTCTCTCTCTCTCTCTCCCTCCCCCCTGTTGTTTTAATGTGACCATGACATCTCTATGCCTTTGTTTGGTGAGGATTAAAATCAGATTTTAAGTAGATTATGATAAAAATTGATGAAATGTGTGACTGATAAGTTGTGTCCTATAAAATATGCGGTTAAAATTACATGTTGACTTTGACTTAAAATTAAAATTTGGATTATAATTTCTACCAAACAGGTGCTATATATGACTATTATTTTCCTACTCCAAATGGTGTTTTTATCAAGAGAAATGATAAAGTCATTGCGAATGCAAGTTCAATATCCCACAAACTTGGCAAAGGAGACTGATAAATTATGTAAATAATATATTTTTATAGCATGACATGTTATTCAGTTTCATTTTCTTTTATCACCAGCTTTAATTGAAACAAAAGAAGAAAAAACAATACAAGTATGAGTAAAAGTCAGGAATGAATTTTGCTCCACTCTCTAAGAGTTATTGGTATTTCAAGGGGCATGTCACATATTTTAAGCATGCGAAAACTTAAAACTTTTGATTCACAAGGAAAGAATCGGTCGGATCATAGGAATTACAATTAATATATTGGATAATTTAGAGCTGCATAAAGTGTAATGTTGTACCAGTAAGACTTTTTCTCAATTTCGACCTTGTAAGAAGGTTGAAGGAGTGAAGTGAGTTGGGGAAAATATGTTACAAGAATTACCAAAATGGATTGACTTAATGTACATATGCAAACCTATTGCCTGATTTTTCATTCTTTTGATATGAAAGCATGTCTCTAGTGGTGGTTATTATTTAATTCCCAGGTTATAGTTAACTATCTAATGCTTGCTTGGGATGTTTGTGGATGATGTAGATTTTTCCTTTTGCATGCAGGTTAATGAATTTAAGTCGATAGAGAAGTTCAAAATTTTCAACACAAACAACTTGTAAGCCATGACAGTACCTCGCTCGAATTAGTTACTTGTTGGATAATAATGAATATTTTTTCTTAGGGAAATTTTAATAATACAAATGGACCACAATCATGCAGGTGGGTGAACCTGAATGCAATCAAAAGACTAGTGCAAGCAGATGCACTGAAGATGGAGATCATTCCCAACCCAAAGGTATCACTTTATTTCAAGCAGTCACCTGAACATGGGCAATTTTTATAGGATAGTTGCAATCTGTCTGAAGATATTTTCATTTCCAGGAAGTGGATGGAATCAAAGTTCTTCAACTTGAAACCGCTGCTGGTGCAGCAATAAAGGTACACAATCACGTGTCATTTTTCTACAATACTGTCTTATAATTTTGTCCAACTGCCCCTTCTCAAAAGTTGTACTGATTACCTTTTTGTTTCCAACATATGATGTCAATCAGTTCTTCGATCGTGCTATTGGCATCAATGTTCCCCGTTCTCGATTCCTTCCGGTGAAAGCGACTTCGGATCTGCTTCTAGTCCAAGTAAATTTAATCTGATTTCAAATGTACATGCAGACACATCTAGATATTTAAATCCCTGACTCCCAACTCATTTGGTTGATTTTTCAGTCTGATCTTTACACCTTATCTGATGGCTTTGTGACCCGGAACCCAGCAAGGACCAATCCAGCCAATCCTTCTATTGAATTGGGTCCTGAATTTAAGAAGGTTAAAACCTATTCCTTCTATTATTTGCATTATCTTGGTGCAATTCTATGTCTATGCAGACAGTAAATGACTGTTCATTTTTAGGTTGCCAACTTCTTAAGTCGGTTTAAGTCTATCCCAAGTATCATTGAGCTGGATAGTTTGAAGGTGACTGGTGATGTATGGTTTGGATCTGGCATTACTTTGAAGGTATTGTTACATTCTTTCTTGCATTCCTATTTATCTGCTCTGGCTTTGTTGATTTGTGGAGTTCATAATCTTGTGAGGGATAAAAACAGTGGTTGTCACTGAACTTCTTGCAAAATTTGACGTTTGTCACCAAGTTTGAATATTTGATTTAAGTTTGGTCACTCCGTCCATGTATATTAGTATCACTAGCACAAAAACTAACGTGGTCACTACACCTTTTTTGTTAGTCAAACAAAACATACAAATGGTATGGCCAAATTGTATACAAGTTTAAGTTAATCAACTAAAACAAAATGAAATTTTAACTAAAATGATTTTTTTGCTAAAAATTCAATGACTAAGCTTATTATCTTGCAATTTACCTTTTTGTATATATTTTCCTTTTGTTAGGGTAAAGTGATCATTGCTGCGAAACCTGGTGTGAAGTTAGAAATCCCCGATGGAGCTGTAATTGCTAACAAGGTAATATACTCGAGCAGTCTGTTTCAGAATTCAGTTATAATCTAACAAGTAATTATTATCGGCTAATTTTCTTTTACTGGAGTTCAGGAGATCAATGGCCCACAGGACATATAAAATAGTTGCGCTATGGTAATCACGGGCAGTTGTTTTGAAGCAGCTTCCTTTCTGGTTGTACGAACCGTGTTTGATGTAAACGTAAGAAAAATAAATCGACATGTCCTTTATTGTAATCAATTTTGTTTTGCTGCAAATTTTGATATGGTGCTCCAGGCTTATATGTGGGCTACCTACCCATTCGTCAATTGTAGCAGCTTATACCAATATTACAAAAATCTTAAACCCTTTCTCTGTCGTGTTCTTGATGAACAAAGCTGTTGTAAAAATGTTATGGCATAGAAATTGTTCCGTATGTGTTGTCAGAGTCATCAAATGTTTCAGAAACATTTCGTTTGTATGAATATTACTGAATTTTTGGTTGCCTTCACTAGCTGTTTAATTGCTGGAGATAAGCCTGAAATTTGCCATGATGTGAAGCAATAATCATTTAAGAGATTGGATAGTGCAATGTAATGGTATAATTGTTGGGTAAAGATATTTGTACATAATTTAATGTACCTAATTGTTTACCCCTCTCACATGCACGCGGGCCTCGCGTGAATAAAAAAAATTCCAAGATATGGTCCCCACTCCCCTATTGTGAGTAGTCGGTAAATGAATATGTAAAAATAATTCGGTACAAGTAGCATAGTCCATAATTGTTTATTTGTTAGAATTTTAGATTCAAAATTTCTTATTTTGCTGTATATATATAGTGGAATGTGCTTTAGGTTTTGCTTGAACATGTCCATGAAAGGATGCTGTACTCAAGATAATGGTATGAAATTTTCTTTTACATATTTCATGGGTTCATAACTTTTTAAACACGTAGTTCATTAATTTTTTATTAAAATATACTAAAATTTGTATCTCTACTGTGAGCTAAACAACATTTTAATAGACCATCCCCGAGAGGGTGGTGAAGGCCGAAGGGAGAGTCCCAATTGGTAGAATAGCCCACAACCTTTTAGGATTATCAAGCACTTGGAAGCAAAAGTAGAAAGAAAGAATAAATATAGCGAATCTCTTTAGAAAGATTTTTTCTCTCTCTATAGCCTATTCCAATCCCCTTAAAAAACTTTTGTCATTGGGTTAGCCATACACTTTCCACGTATGCGGTTCAATAATTTTTGGTTGAATTACCTAAGAAAAGCTACTTGCTAGGATCCAACCCGTATACCAACGGTGATGTGAGTATTATATTTGGTGGGATTGGACGCAGGGTTTTCTAAATGAGTAATCAATTCCACATTAGAATAATTTGCATTGAATATTTGAAGGATTTAAATCCTCGAGACTATTACTACACAAATTCAAAAATTAAGTAACTAAAATTGAGTTGAATTTTATTGCGTTTTTTTATATCGCAAGTGTACGATATCGTAACAAGTAATATAGTTGACATTTGAATCCAGATTATCGTTCTTACGGGAACTATACTTTCCGGATTAATCTAATTTTTCTAACTCCTATTTGATGAAAGCAAACAAATAATTAGAGGTTGTTGTGAATTTTTGGTTTAAACCCTTGAAATTAATCAAAATGCACACGAAGAACAATTTAGAATGCAAATTACGAACGGATATTAGAGCAAAATAATTTCACATATTGATCACTTTTAATTCAAAATTCAAGAGTCTAATATACTGTTCGGTCGAATTCTTCTATTATATTCAATTTCCTACTCTAGCTCTAATTGAGTCTATTTAACGAATTCAATCTCATATCTATATGTGAATCAATATTAGTTAAAAGAAATATTAGTTCTAAGAATTTATATAATGATCGTAATAATTAATATAAGTATCTCTTATACTAATTTACCGAATTTTACTATATAATCTAAATTGTAAAATCACCTCGCGATTTGTAAAATATTCACAAAATCATCAAATTAGTGATGAAGTAATTTAACGCATTAAACTTATAGCAAAATCAAGACTTGTATAATAAAATAATAAGAATCTTAAATAAAAGAAATAAATTGTTTCAAATAGATTACATTGCCC
>CAIGRH010003894.1:0-13265 GCA_903798295.1 Fraxinus nigra | reverse complement strand
AAAAAAAAACAAAAAACAAGAAAAACAAAGGAAAAAAAAAATCCAACAGAAATATAAATGTTGTAATGTCTCCCTTTAGCTTTTATCTTAGTTTCCTCGCTCTAAACCAGCAACAGAGTCTAACTAGGCAATGATAGCCATTGCACAGGGCAACAGAAGATAAATATTATGCACAAATGTCTCCTGAACATTGTTATAGTTTTAGAGAAGTTACATAAAGCACTAATTCAGTTAGTATTACCAAATCAATATTGCAATGACTAAATGCTGTAACAGATAATTATACAATTATGTAAGTAATGGACAAGGACTACCTGACTTCAATTTTTCATCTAACGCCCAATCAAGAGCCCTTTGAGCTGGTTCAGTCAAGGGAGGATGCTCGGGACTGAAGAAATACATGTCAGATTTTCCAAGCAATTTCAAAGTTTCTTCTCGCACCTTGAAAAGTGTAATACCATTTTCCCTCAAAAATTTTGCAGCCAAACTAGTTCCTGGAAAAAAAAATAAAAAAAAATAAAAATACAAGCACATAAGAGGCTCATAATGATTCCACGACAAATATCCTTCTTTGAATTTAAATAAAAAACCTATTTCTTTCAAATAACACCAAATTGCAACTAGGCCAGCATTTTGACAATATTTCAACACGGCAATGCCTTCAATAGTTATCCAGGTATGGATTCATAGATATAAAGTTTTGATGCATAAAAAACATCAAAAATAATTTAGGAATTCACCTATGAATGCCCTGATCTATTCATAAATATGCATTTCAGTCCCAATTCAATTTATTTGGTAAACAGCTCCCCAACCTTCAATTTTGTAGGTGGGTCCCTAAAAATGGATTCATTCATCCAAGATTGTTGCTAAAACATCACACGACCCATTCTTTAGGCACTCTTTGAGGGATATATTGAAGAAATCAATATCATTGCAATATCAGATTTACAATATAAGAAAATTCATCTAGCAATCAAATAAGCTGAAATAACTATCATAGCAATATCAAGTGAACTATAATCTACAAACAAACTAGATTAACATGCACACCAATTGACTTGATTATCATCTAATTACCAACCTTCAACCAAAATTCCCATTAGCAAAGCTTCAGTTCCAGTGTTTGGGTACTTGAATTTCCTGGCCTCCAACTCTGCCATTGCAAATGACTTTATTGCCCTGGCTGACCATCTACAGACACCATTGTTCAATAGCTCTCAGGACTAATTTTAAAATAAACCATTGTTTAATAACAACAATTCAACAACAACCAATTTTCATATTTAAATAAACAAAAAATTGAAAAACATACTTAGGTTTTCCCTCAGATGCATTTCTCTCCTGTTTTCTGCAACCCCCAAAAATTGACAAAACAAATAATAACTCAAATGAACAATAAGTAAAAATGTATGTATATAATGAATGTGGATGAACAGAATTTTACCCAGTCGGGAGACTGAACAGGACAGTGGCAACAGTAGAACTACGTCGTTTTGCAGCTAAAATTGAGAAATTCGCTGATTGAATCGAAAGCTTCGTACCAATAAAAGAATTTGACAGACTCCCAGGCTTGAGAATCAAGGAACTCTCAATGGGCTTCTTGCAAGTTTGTGAAGGTATTGTTGGTAGCACAGAAAGTGTGTGAGCAGCCATTTGAGTTCTCAACAGACCCTAATCCAATTGAAACTGGAAACTTGGTTGTTGGGTATTTAATAAGAATCCGGACAATTAAAGAAGAAACTATTGGTTTAATTTAGCGAATGGAATTTGAAGATTTTAAGGTTAGTAATATGTAAATGGAAGGGTAGAATTGAAAGTGAAATTTGCAGCCGCGTAGACTGTAGGTGAAAGGAAGATTCTGGCCTAGAGTGGCGATACTCTTTGATGAAATGCGATTCTAGTATAAACCGGAGAAAATTGCTGTGAAATAAACGCGACAATACCCGGCCCGCAGAGAATCTGATTAGTTGGGCTGAGCTTAGATAAATTGTGAATGGGCTTATGGATCCATTTTTCATCAATTCAATCGGGGCAATTTATGAGAAGATAATTAGGAATTGTACCTTTTTTTCTTCTCGACTTTGAAGTATACTCAACTAAATTTTTATTGCGTAAATATTGATTATCTTAACATGATAATTTTTGTAACAATTTTAATATGTGCTTAAGCAATTAGCTCATAAGTACAATTTATTTTAAAAGAAACACGTGTTCAAGCGCATAGATTTTATAATGATTTGGGGCATGTCGAAATCGATTTAGTCACAGACACTATTTACATTGAAAGGTTCTACTACCCATTTTACCATTCATAAATTTCTATAGGTCATTCCTTACAAGAGAAGTATATNTCGACTTTGAAGTATACTCGACTAAATTTTTATTGCGTAAATATTGATTATCTTAACATGATAATTTTTGTAACAATTTTAATATGTGCTTAAGCAATTAGCTCATAAGTACAATTTATTTTAAAAGAAACACGTGTTCAAGCGCATAGATTTTATAATGATTTGGGGCATGTCGAAATCGATTTAGTCACAGACACTATTTACATTGAAAGGTTCTACTACCCATTTTACCATTCATAAATTTCTATAGTTCATTCCTTACAAGAGAAGTATATTGTCGAGTTTGAGTATTTTAAATGATAAAATTGATTATAGTTGACAATTTATGAGTATGAAAGTCGTTAGCACAAACTTCATAAATGTACAGTGGAGTCGAGTAACCATTTATATAATCGGTAATTTTCGGAAGACGGGGTCGAAACGGGGCATGATATCCTCATTTACGATCCTATTTAATTGGATTTTATTTTTAAATATAATTTAAATTGAATAGCATAAAAATAACTCAAATATGAAAAAGTAAAATAAAAGGATTCAGTCATTTGGTGGAATTCATAGACCTGTTCCAACCCAGTTCACTTAATCACTTGTTTATCTGCTGGAATCAAACAATAAAACGCGGAGACAAACAATTTCTTTACCTAAATCCTAGTTTTCTTAACGATCAAATTACTTTTAACAAATCTATCATTAAATCAGACCAACCGGATTCCAATTATTACGTAATTGTCGACAAATCATTCTTCCCCGATCCAAATCACTTGTTTTTTTTTACCATTAATATTATTTCATTTTCGCTCCACCACTTCTTAAACTCTCTGAACCACCTGTGCAATATATGTTCGCCGGAAATTAAAGGTTGAATCTTTAGTTTCCTGTGTTGGCATTCTATTTTACGGGTCAATTGGAGCTTAATGTGTTTTCCGAAGGCAAGATTTGGGGAGTTTTCTCTACTGTGATTCGCAGTTTTTGTGAAATTCCGGAAAGTGTGAATTTTGTTTGTGGGGTTTGAATGCTTGATTCAAATATATCATGATTACTCCATTTTTTTGGCAACAGTAGATGGTCTAGGTTTCAGAATCTTGATTGCATCAGTGTTCCTTTTTAATTTTTTTTTTCTCTCTCGAATTGTATTTTTGTGATTCGATCACTAACTGATCAATTATTTTAAGTTAGTATTTAATTGTCATAAATTCCGTTTAAATCAATGTTATTTGATTTTTTTGCTAAAGATTAATTGCTCTCTTTTCTTGTTTTTGCAGCACAAATGCTTAATTTTACTCCTGTGAAGAAATTTTGGAAGACGACAATGTATAATATTGCTGATTTGTGTTAAATTTATTCGTAGATGTCAAGTAATGTTAGATTGAGAACATTTGCTGCAAACTGATATACCGTTGTTCAAATTGCAATCAAAAGTTTGACTTTAGTTAGTCTGAAAGTTGCTGTCAAATAGATATTTGGTGAAGTTTTCATTAGTCTCATGTCTTGTATCTTGATTATATAGGCGCTGTTTAATTTAGAAAGAAAACTATGGCTTCGGTTTCTGTTAAAGAACAGCCTAGAACGGCCTATCCAAAGACCCTTTCATCGATTGTAGCTTCAGTGGGAGGCCTTGCTTTATTTTTAATTCTCGCATCAACTATATTGGTCTCCCAACCCATTGGGTCCACAGTTCGTGGGTATTTCTATGGTGTTGATCACTCTATAAAGATTGATTCAGTATCCACCCTTAATGAACCGATTTCTTCAGTATCCACCCTTAATGAACAGGTTTCTTCAGTATCTACCCTTAATGAATCGGTTTCTGGATTTAATTCTCAGCATGATGGTGGTGGATCTATGACAGTTGGTGGGGCTGATGGCCATGAAACTCCTGTTGACAAAAAACAGAATCCCGATTCTCAAGATAAGAATGAATTGTCAAGTTCAAGGCAAGAAGAGTCCAAGAATCTGAAGGACGAGTCACTGCATTCTAATGTAAAGCAGCAAGAGACGGGCAATAGAAGTTTGGCCTTGCCCGCAGTTACAGAGGGTGATGATAATGCCCCATCCAATAATACACGTGGAGAATTGAAGGACACTGTGACATCTTCTCCTACTGCTACCAACAGGAGTCAGCCTGATGTAGTTGATTCAGGTACTAGTCTGTACTTTCATTATTTCTAAATACCAAGACTTCTCGATGGGGTTTTACATCTTCTTTAACTTTTATGTAACTCTTGCATTTTACATTTTGTAATGTATATACAATTGGAGTTTAGTGTTCTCAATTAGTTATGATTTACTTAGCCAGTTATCCTCCTGTTGGAAAACTTCTTAAATCAATTGAGAATGGTCACACTTCATTTTCAACCACACATTTCAATGGACCCACAAGTAATTTCCACTTATCCACCACTCAATTCTATCGAATTATTACACAATTTATATATTCTTTCCAAACGGAGGCTTAATAGCTCCAGTTGGAGTCTTTCTGTCTCCTTGTCTGTGTTGTTTACTTTTGTTGGAGAAAAATAATTTGTTTGTGTGGTTTATTAAGTTAAATTTCGTATCTTAATTTGGACACGAGCTGATAAGCTTTCCGCCTTACCTCTAGACGTATTCAGTTTGTTGATATATCTAATGATTCCGACATGTAGGACAAATTAAATACATCTATATTCTTATGAGAATTGAGAATACTCTTGAAAGCATCAGGAATGATATGTTAACTAATTAGGAAGGATAGTCTAGACACCACACTTTCATTTTTCTCACAGTTTTTCTAATCAAGTATTTGTACGTTTCTTTTATGAAAGGACATTAATCAATTGTTTGTGCTTAAATTGCTTGTCACCTCGGCAAAGAAGTCCTTTGCAATAACTTTTTCAATCATGATATAGATATCTCATTTAAATCAAGCTGGGTATGGCTGAAATCAGTGAGTATATAGTTTTGAGCTTGCACAGATAGAAAGTAATATATATACGCACACTGCCTGGGGCATAATGGCCTATTGAATTCTGGAAACTTGCACAATATACTGGTGGCTTTATCTTGTGTTACAAAATGTCATACAAAGTTAGTTCTATGCCCTGAGCTGAAAACTTGCGCAGTCATCCTATTTGGCTTGCTTTTCAAGTCATAAGAAAATTAAAAAAAAAAAAATTATTGAGCATAAATTCACACGTGTGAGACATATGAACTGAACTTGGCTATATCTTGATCATGTTACAGGATGCGATCTTTACCATGGAAAGTGGATTTACGAATCGACTGGACCATTGTACACAAATAATTCCTGCCCTATCATCACTCAGATGCAAAATTGCCAGGGAAATGGAAGACCTGACAAAGATTATGAGAATTGGAGATGGAAACCTTCTCAGTGTGACCTGCCTAGATTTGAAGCAAAGAAGTTCCTGGAGTTAATGAGAGGAAAGACATTAGCTTTCATTGGTGATTCAGTAGCCCGAAATCAGATGGAATCACTGCTGTGCATCCTTTGGCAGGTTATTGGAAAGATCTCATTTATATTTATATAATTTCTTGATGTATTTAAGGCAATCTTCTTTCTGTTTTCTTTTTACTCTTCTCCTATTCTTATCAATTATTAGTCCTCTTGACAACCTTCATATTTTAGTTCTCTGAACCCTCTGGATCAGTTACATTGGTGATTTGTTCTTACTCTATCTCTCTCCCTTCTTTCTCTTTCTATTTTTTTCTTATTAGGCTTGGAGTGTTAATTTTGGAATTCATGTTTATGTCCTTATAGCAAATGATTTTGGCAAAAATCTGTATGTTGATTCCATCCCACTCCAAGCAAGTGCATAGAAAATATTTTGTGGAGAAAGAACAATGCATTGAAAGTAAACCCTTTAGAGCCTTATACCCCACTATACATGCAAATTCTTTCTCTTATACGAAATGAACAACCGGGAATCTGGGATGGTGAATTCCGTGCTGAACATAATGCCACGGGAAACAAAAATAAACTATATAATATAGGAGCAAAACAATGACTCCTAACCCATCATTAATCCACCAAGACTGGCATGTTATTGGTTTTGCGGTTTTTAACCCGTAATAACTGTTTTCAGTTTTTATTTTCTTTTTCCATATTTCCCCTATCCTTTTTCCAAAGGTTAGCCCTGCTTCCTCTTTTTTTTTTTTGGGTTCGTAAAGGAGGGCATCTTTTTTCCAAATTACATGGTATCAGCTCAGTTCATTTTTGTTTTCGTAGCTCTGAAGCCTCTAAAAAAAAAAAACTTAGCGACTGCTGATAAAAGTAGTTCTGAAAGCAAATACCTACTGTTTGACTGTACAATTCTCTGTAGATGTCTGTTCAGTTGTAAAAGGTTGGTTTTTTAATATTTGGCAGAATTAACTGTTTGCTTTCCAAAGAAGTATAAATATTACATATGGACTCATCCACGTAGAGCATGTATATGATTCGCACTTTGCTCATGTTGATGATTTGTTGTTATTTTGTTGAAAAAAATGGCTCTCAAATTCATAATTCTGGGATTCTTTCAGGTTGAGGTTCCGAAAAACAGAGGAAATAGAAGAATGCAACGTTATTATTTCAGATCTACATCTACAATGATTGTTCGCATATGGTCGTCCTGGCTTGTTCACCAAACATCTGAGCCATTAGATTTTGCTCCAGCTGGTGTGGTCAAGCTCCACCTTGATGCACCTGATGAAGTTTTCATGCAATACATTATGGATTTTGATGTGATAGTCCTCTCCTCTGGCCACTGGTTCGCAAAGCAGTCAGTATATATATTGAACAATGAGATCATGGGAGGACAATTGTGGTGGCCAGACAAGTCTAGACAAAAGAAGATTGACAACATTGAAGCCTTTGGAATATCCATCGAAACAATTGTTACTGCATTAGTCACAAATCGGAATTACACTGGTCTAACAATAGTTCGTAGCTTTTCACCTGATCATTATGAGGGTGGAGCCTGGAACACTGGAGGATCGTGCACTGGAAAGGTCAGGCCTGCCTTGGATAGTGAATTAGTTGAGAATGGTTTTACCAATATAATGCACGAGAAGCAGGTGACAGGGTTTAATCGTGCTATGAAGAAAAAGACGAACAAATCAAAAATGGAACTAATGGATATAACAGAAGCATTTTCACATCGCCATGATGGACATCCCGGTCCATATCGAAGCCCGGATCCAAATAAAATCACTAAAAGGGGCCCAGATGGAAGGCCCCCGCCTCAGGATTGCTTGCACTGGTGCATGCCTGGTCCAGTTGATACGTGGAATGAACTCGTGTTTGAAGTTATAAGAAGAGAATTTGAGGACAGACAAAATATTGCTTCATGAGAGTCGCTCATCTTGTTACTAAACTTATCCTATGTTTCTTTAATTTATATAGTACTTTGCACTAAAAAAATTGTAACTTGTGGATTGAATGAGGGTTAGTAGTTTTTACCCTCTGAAATCTTATATAGAGATTGGAACAGGACTAGTTTATGAATTACAATGTTATTCTTTTCTTCAGTTGTAACAACTGTCACAACTCACAAGAATATAAGTTATTTGATAGTCGGTTGTTGATTTTTCTGGTTTCAAAGAAATTAAGTCTTCTGTGATTCTTTGCCTATTCAACGATGACTTCATTCTTTATCATAACTTAGTCTCTCTTTTTTCTTCCTTCCCCGAAAGGTCTTCTATATTCACTTGTTTTGGATGTGATCGTAGATTTGATGCAAAAAGCCGAGCTTAATGTTGCTTTTTCTGAAGAAGGTGAAGTTCCAGGTATTGACTTTGAACCAGCATCTTATTTATTCGTCTGGTATTGTGAGCTTTCTGCAAGAAAATAGATTCGCAAATTTAATTTCTAAGACAGAATAAAAAACACTCAGCACAAAAAAATAATAGAAAGAAGAATACAGAAGAGTGGAGAAATAGAAGAGTGAGGAACTCTGGACAATTTGTTTTATTTGTGAATTGATAATGTAAACAATAAACAATAGCACCTATTTATAGGTGAATACAAAAGTAAAGCATAACGATTTCTTCCTAGAAAACTTCAATTAAATCCTACTTTAGTGCCACTAAGTAACCACCCACTAATTTGCATAATAGTACCTACAAATCTGCTATACATACTTATTCAAAACAAGACTTGTCAACATAGTTTGAGTTTAATCAAATTCCAACAGCCTCCCTTAAACTCAAACTTTCAGAGCTACACATGCCCATCTTTTGCTTCAATATGTCGAAAGTTTCAGCTTTCAATGATTTTGTGAGGATGTCGGCAATTTGATCTTCAGACTTAAAAAATTCCATTGCAATTTCATCTTCTTTGACAAGGTCACAGATGTAATGAAATTTGATGTCGATATGCTTGCTCCTCCCATGAAACACTGGATTCTTAGTAAGAGAAATAGCCGACTTGCTGTCACAATAAATCTTCGTAGGAAGTAGTTGAACTTGTTTCAGTTCATCGCATAATCGACGTAGCCAGACAGCTTGACATGCAGCAGATGCAGCCGCCATATACTCTGCTTCAGCAGTTGAAAGTGCAACAACTTGTTTCTTGGAAGACCAAGAAATTGCTCCTGAACCCATGCGAAACACACAACCAGAAGTACCTTTTCTATCCTTCATATCTCCTACCCAATCACTGTCTGTGTACCCAACAAGATCACAATTGTTAACGGATGTATAAAAGATACCATGACTGTGAGTACCTCTGATGTAGCGCAAAATTTGTTTTGCAATTTGCAAGTGAACTTGACTCGGTGTCTCCATAAATCGCCCGATAAAACCAACTCCATACATAATATCAGGTCTAGTAGAAGTCAAATAATGTAGATTACCTACTAAACTTCGAAAATAAGTAGGATTGACAAGCTCACTATTTCCGACTGCATCCATCTGTAATCTTGTTTCAACTGAAGTTTTGATGGGATTACATGATTCCATCTTGAACCGTTTCAAGATACCTGCTGCAAATTTCTTCCGTGAGAAAAATATCCCATCCCATGTCTGCTCAATTTCAAGGCCAAGAAAAAATGACATCAGTCCCATGTCAGTTATTTTAAAATTGCTATTCATATCCTTCTTGAATTCATCAAACATGCAAATATCAAATCATCTACGTACAAACATACAATAAACATATTTCTTTTTGCATTTGATTTGATATATAATGTAGGTTCATACAGACACTTGATAAAACCATTTCCCTAGAAATATAAGTCTATACGTGTGTATCATGCTCGCGGAGCCTATTTTAACCCATACAGAGCTTTCTTCAATCTGAGAACTTTATCTTCATCGCCTTTCTTCACATAACCAGCTGGTTGATCAACGAAAACTTCTTCATTCAGAAATACATTCAGAAACACAGATTTGACGTCCCTCTGATATATCTTCCACTTCTCTTGGACAGCCAATACAATCACCATACGTATTGTATCCATGCGGGCTACAAGTGCAAAAACTTCGAAGTAGTCAATACCTGGCTTTTGTTTGTAGCCTTTCACAACCAACCGAGCCTTCAGTTTGTCCACCTGACCATCATATTTGTACTTTATTTTATACACCCATTTGATGCCAATTGTTTTCTTTCCTTAAGGAAGAGAAGTCAACTCCTAGATATCATTCTTTTCTATGGATTGAATTTTCACATCCATAGCCTGCAACCACTTATCATGTTGTGCTGCTTCTGCAAAAGAGAGATGGTCACAATCTACAAACAAAGCGAAATTTACAAGTTCCTCATCAGTTACATCATGATCATTAGTCATGACATAATCATGTAAACGTGCAGGTAGTACACGAGGAAGTGTTGATATATGAGTGCTACTTGGATTTTTCATTGGTGCAACATGCTGCGGCTCTCCACTAACTGATTCTTCATTCAAGGAAACACTAATTTGTGACTTCTCTACATTCTACCAATCCCAAGCTTCAGCTTCACTGAGCTCAACATCTCTACTAATGATGACTTCATTTGTTTGCGGATTAAACAACTTATACCATTTGGTTCGTTCACTATAACTAATAAAAATACATTTCGTACTTTTACCATCAAACTTCTTACTTTTCTCAGCTGGTATATGGGCATGTGCTACACACCCAAAAACTCGAAGAGCTTCAACATTCGGCTTATAGCTGCTCCATGCTTCCCCAGGTGTCATATTAAGAACATTCTTTGTTGGACACCTGTTCAACAAATAAATAGCACAAGATACGAGTTCTGCCCAAAAAACTTTTGGTAAGTT
Organism: Fraxinus nigra; assembly: GCA_903798295.1. Taxonomy (NCBI): domain Eukaryota; kingdom Viridiplantae; phylum Streptophyta; class Magnoliopsida; order Lamiales; family Oleaceae; genus Fraxinus; species Fraxinus nigra. Next base: position 2,671 of record CAIGRH010003894.1, on the reverse strand, counting down.
GTTACCTTTCAACATACTGCGTGCCATTTCGACAATTGTTCTATTTTTCCTCTTCGATATCCCATTTTATTGTGGCGAATAGCTTGCAGTAAGCTGGTGCTTAATTCCATGATTTTTACAAAAATCAACAAAAGCATTAGAAGTGTACTTTCCTCCTCTCTGTTCGAAAACACCTTAAGGTCAACCCACTTTGTTTTTCCACATAGGCTTTAAATTCTTTGAATACTCCAAAAGTTTCAGACTTTTGCTTCAAAAAATATACCCAAGGTTTCCTATTGCAATCATCAATGAAAGTAAGAAAGTAACGATTACCTCCATGTGATTCAGTCTCCATTGGTCCGCAAATGTCAGAATGCACAAGCTGTAATTGTTTCTTTGCTCTACATGACTTCCCCACTGGAAAAGAGTCCCTGTGTTGCTTGCCTAGAATACAACCTTCACACAAATGATTAGAATCTTTTAACAATGGTAACCCAGTAACCATTTCCTTCTTTGCCAATACCTTTAAGCCATTAAAATCTAAATGACCAAAACGAAAGTGCCAAAGCCAATTTCTATCCATAACAAGGGCACTAAAAGAATGAATTATTTCACTCTGTAAAGGTAAAGGAACATCGAATTTTTGGTTGTCTTAACCTCTGCAACAAGCTCTTTTTTAATGTTATCAATAGTGTAAACTCCTTTATCAATGATAATTTTAAGTCCCTTTTCAGAGAGTTGACCCATACTCAATAAATTCCAATGTAAACTAAGAACATAAAATACATCAGAGATATGCTCATAAGAACCATTTTTCAAACTTATGAGAGCATTAACTTTGCCCATAATTGAAACTTTAGCTTTGTTTCCAAAATCTACCTCCCCACGCACCGATTCATCCAGGTAAGAGAAAAAATCCTTCTTTCCACACATGTGATTACTACACCCGGTATCTAAATACCATTCGTCGTGATGTTCTTTTTCTGAAGAGATGCAAGCTAACAACAAGGTTTCTTTTTCTTGGACATCATCAGCGTAGTTAACATGTTCATAATTTCTTTTTGGAAATTGAACTCTACACTGTGATCGATAATACCCAAACTTCTTACAACGAAAACATTGAATTTTGGATATATCATACCTTGATTTTTCAAGAGCTTGCTGACATGAACTATTTTCCTCTGTGGAGGCATGATTCTTGTAGCTAACATCTTTGCCTTGGCTTGATGTTTTGTCCCCACTGAAACTGCTAGTACCTGACAAATTGACTTTCTTTGAAAAGCTTCCTCTACAGGTGCTGCAGCCATGTGATTCATTCTATGTTCATGAGAACATAATGAACCCATCAATCCTTCAATTCTCATGGTAGAAAGATCCTTTCATTCTTCGATTGCAGCAACAACATAATCGAAATGATCCGTCAAAGATCTCATATTTTTTTCAATTACACGTATATCCTCCAATTTTTCACCATTAACTCTTAATTGATTCACAATCGATTGAACTTGTGAAAAATAATCAGATATAGTTTCAGAATCTTTCATAGAAAGAGTTTCGAATTCAACTCGTAAAGTTTGCAACCGTACACTCTTCACCTTCTCATCACCTTTGTAGGATTTTTGCAACATCTCCCAAGCATCTTTAGCTGTTTTGCGCTTGAAATACTTTCGAAGACGATCTCGTCCACGGCTTGGTAGAGGAAGAATAACGTCTTCTTGTCCTTCTTTCTATTCTCTCTCAAATTGTCTTTCTGGGTTTGAGAGAGACTGCTGCTGCTTCTTGATCCGCTAGCTCAACGTATCTGGCTTCGATAATCTCGCTTAGCTCCTGGAAACCAAACAATGCCTTCATCTGGATACACCACTGATCAAGATTTTTTCCGCTAAACTTTGAAAGATAAGGTTGAATTGTTTCGTTCATGTTTATGACCTGCTTACAAGAAATCTAAGTGAATTGCTTAGAAAACAAGAACTCTGGACAACCTGGCTCTAATACCAAATGCAAGAAATTAGATTTTCAAATTTAATTTCTAAGACAAAATAAAAAACACTCAGCACGAAAAAATAATAGAAAGAAGAATACAGAAGAGTGAAGAATAGAAGAGTGAGGAACTCTAAACAATTTGTTTTATTTGTGAACTAATAATGTAAACAATAAACAATAGCACCTATTTATAGGTGAATGCAAAAGTAAAGCAAAACGATTTCTTCCTAGAAAACTTCAATTAAATCCTACTTTACTGCCACTAAGTAACCACCCATTAATTTGCATAACAGTGCCTACAAATCTTAATCTGCAATACAGACTTGTCAACATAATTTGAGTTTAATCAAATTCCAACACTTTCGAGTGCATATGTTCTTTCCGTTTTGATGTTAGCATTTCCATCTGCCACGCACTATATTATAATTCTCCTACTGAGCTTTCTAGGCTTTACATTTTCACTTATATCATTGTTGTTCACTATTTGATTAAAAAATGAATTCTACCATTTGTACAGGAAATTGCATAGGGGATTTTACTGGTGCTGAGATGGCAGTACATGTATGGATGTTTTTTTTTTTGTTTTTGCCAACACCCAATGAAAATCTGCCAAGTGAAATTAAGTACATTTTGACGCAGGACAGAATAGTGATTGTTCTGCAGGCTGAAATTAATTGACAAATAAAGGGAATAATGCAAGAGAAATACC